>BLBF01000049.1:378194-440761 GCA_015471245.1 Laticauda colubrina | reverse complement strand
GAGAGAGAGAGAGAGAGAGAGAGAGAGAGAGAGAGAGAGAGAGAGAGAGAAAGAAAGAAAGAAAGAAAGAAAGAAAGAAAGAAAGAAAGAAAGAAAGAAAGAAAGAAAGAGGGAGGAAGGAAGGGAGGGGGGGGAGGGATTTGTTCCCCTTTCTAAGAAGGAAGAGAATATATAAATAGGGCTGACTCTTCTAATCTGCAGAGGCAGAAAAAATAATTTTCAAATGTGGACACCACCATAGAATTAAGAAGAAACCAGACATTTTCATAATTGATACTAACCATCCCATTTCTCTGTGGCTATTTAATGGTTGATTACAACACTCTGAAAAAGAGTTGCCCCTGACTTTAAACCTTCCACTTTAATCATAGCTGGAGCTTATTATTATTACTTTTTTAGGTAAACTTAAACAGGAAGTAGATGGGGGCGGAATGAAGGAGAATTTGAGAGAAAACATCATACCGAGGGAGGAAGTAGATCATGTAACACTGCAACAAAACCAAAGTTACAACACAGGAGAGAGAAAAAGGAGAGGGAGGAACAAACAGATGAAAACATTTTCACTTCCATGTCTATCAATGTAGCATTATCATCACCACTCCTTCTATTCCAATGTTTAAGTTATAAAACTGACCTGTGCAATCTGGATCATCAGCAGGGGTGAGGAGGTGATACATTGAAGAGTCAAGATGGTGATTTTGATTTTGTGATTGTAGTCACCATTCTGACTTTTTTTGGCATACACGCACACACATACGTACTCTTGTATGCATGCAAAAAAAGAATCCACCCACAAACACAGGAACTCATGAACAAAATTACAATTTGTTTCACTAACTTCTCTAACTGAAGAGATACTTCAGTTTCTATGTCCCATCTGCTTTTTTATTTAATTGAAAAAAAAAACAACCCTGCATGAATGAAGATTGAGTGGGCCTGTAACAACAGGCTGATTATTTGATTAGGAGTATCTGAATAGCAGAGCATACGCTTGTTATGTGCAGACTTTGGGTACGTGTGCTCTCCCCCAACACTCTGGAATGGCCACCAATCGCCCTCCAAATGCTGTCAATACAATTTCATTTTTTGTGAGCTAGAGGTAGAAAATTATTTTAAACATTTGATCTGTATTACAGAATTAAAACTAGTATATGCTCTGATTACTCCCATTAATTCATTCTGGATCTATTTCTGTTTTGGTGTGGTACTGGGCATGGCTCCAAACACCAGGTAAGGCACTGAAGTCTGAAAAAAATGTTGTATACGCTGATTTATGAGGGCTCGGTGTCAATATCTGTCCTTCAGAGAGTTCCTGAATAAGTTGTAGAAGTGATTTAATTCAGCTAAATTCAGTTTCTTAAAAAACTGGTGAGCTTAAGATTTAGTATCTTACACAATTCAGCAATTGGCTATTCTGACAGAATACATCCTCAGACTGAACCAATTCTTCTAATCCCTCAACTCTTTACTTTGTCCCTCAAACTTACCGGTAGTTCACCTCTTATCTTCACATCTCAATATCTGCATTATAGCTTTGAAGATGAAAACTCATGAGAAGTCTGCATCAGAAAGACTTCTCCTTAGTTTTCAGAAAGGGTATTAGGAATTTGCTTTTAATAGTTGTCAGTGGTTTGATTGCCATTTTAATATTTTATGTTGGCTGGCTAGCAAGTTTTTTAGGTTTTATGATGTTTTATGTGGGTTCATTGTGCATTATCTTGATGGTTGCTATAGCTTCTTTCAAAACAACTCAGGCGTATAGTACAATCCCATCTTCCATTTCTAAGATTGGGATTCTGTTGGGCATTTAGTACCACTGGATCTTCTGAAGAGGCAACAATTCTTTTTTGAGAACATTATCTGTTCTGTAACAAAATGGATGTGAGAGAAAAGATATTTGTTCAAATGATGGACATTTTCTGTGCAAGGAAGCATATATCTGGATGAAATACCCATTTGCCAGACAGCAGATAGGTAAAGTTCTTCTGCTATAATCCTTTTACTTCAAGAGTAAGCAAATGGGCTCACTCCCAAACAAAACATCTAATTGCACTTAATCGTAAATTTTCCTTCCTTCCTTCCTTCCTTCCTTCCTTCCTTCCTTCCTTCCTTCCTTCCTTCCTATTCCATTCCATTCTTCCTCCAAGATATTGCAATATTGTCTCCAAGTTATGGAGCTGAGCTTTTTGTTTTTTCAGTAGCATCTGACTGATCATTGACCAGTTGAATTTTCAGCTCGATCCTTCTGGAAAGTTCTGCAAAAGGCTTCCCAATTAGCACATGCAATGCAGAATGTACTGACTACACAACTTTAGATGTTGGCCATTACAATTACAATTACATGACTGCTGTCTTGTGTTATGACAATCAGTTCAAATCTTTTTTGCAATGGCATGAAAATAAATAAATGCTGAACCAACTGCACGTTTGATGGTAATGCAGTGAAAGAAAAAATTGACTCCTTCAGTTTAAGAATGAGCAACTTGGAATGGCAAACTAAATAAAAGGCTTCATTTACCAGGGATGGCAACAAGTAATTGTTTCGACCATCGGAATCATTACACATAAGCACAATTGCATGAAAAATACTATTAGTGGAAATAATAGTTTAGTCATAAGGCTAAGAGATATTTATGAAAATAAGAGTGGTACTAGCACTCTGTAGCCTTTCTACTTTATTTAGTTAACTCTGAGAAACATCTAAAATGCTTTAAATCAGGTAGATCACATTGCCTGACAGATACGACTGACCTTAGTGTGGGTACTATCCTTCCCCTTTTTCTCCAAGCTTCTTTATGAGCAGATGGGTCCAACCTTATGCTTATACCATTCACCTTATCTTATGCTTTCAAGGTTTCATTATGCCATCAGTTTATGGCTCATTTTTCATCAAAAGCCTGGCTGTTGGCTAACGCTGTATCCCTAGTAAAGCATGACTGAGCTTCCATCGCTTCTCTTAGTGGTATGAAATATCACAAAAGTGGTTTCTCTTGAATCACAAAGCACTTTGCTCAGTGCCAAGAGTAAGACCTAATTAATACAGTTGTTACTCTGCCCCTTTTCTAAATTATTTACTATAGACTATTAATCCTTAAACCCAATAAAACAAGCCAGACAGCAAGAGGGTATGGAAATTTCAGTGAAATCATAGATTTTAAAAAACGGTAAGGCTAACTGGAAAGGACTCCTCCAACTCCACCAAATTTATCTACAATGTCATAATGGTTTCTCGCTGCTTCTTGGCATGCATTATCCTCTAGGAAGATAATGCTTCTTCTGTCCATCTTGAGGCACAGAGTCTCCAGGGCATTTATGAACTTGTTCCCCATGTGATCAGTTATATGGCTATACATTAGGAGGACAAGATTACATGATTCTTCTACCTTACAGGAATGGGAAGAAGTAACATGATTCTTTTCTCTCTCTCTCTCTCTCTCTCTCTCTCTCTCTCTCTCTCTCTTTCTCTCTCTCTCTCTCTCTCTCTCTCTCTCTCTCTCTCTCTCTCTCTCCCTCTCTCTCTCTCTCCCCCCCCCCCTCTCTCATTGGCCAAATCATTCATTCATTCATACATGCATACACACACACACACACACACACTCATTATGCATGTGTGGTCAAGTAAAATATCAACTAAAGACTTTAAACAAGACACAATGGTCTCTCTACTTTGGTATGCACTTATTATCTATCACTAGCAAATCTTCTTTTTTAGATTCATAGACCGAATCTTCTTAAGGGGAGAATTAAATGAGTGTTCAACTTGGGCACATATGTGTTCATTTGTGTTTTTAGAAGTATTAATATTTTTAGTATTTTTCCATTTTCTGAAAAATGGGGATTTGTTGAGCAAACAGCTGGTATTTGTGGCTGTTCCTTGAACTCACTCTGAACCTCTGAGAATTAGTCTCTCTCCTTGAAACTGAAGAGCAAAAGGAAGCCTAAGAGATCAAAAGGATTGTTTTGTATTTTGAAGATGCTGTGCTTAGGTCCTAGAAAATTTATTTTCTCTTAGCTTAATATAGTTTCTCTCTGACTTTGGGCCAGTCACTCTCCCATAGCCTAACCTACGTCTCTGGATGTTTTGGGGGGTATCTTGTACTGCTTTTAGATTTAAGAATAAGAATTGAAATATGAGCTAGAATTATATGTGGTAATTTTATACAGAGGCAAGTCATCTACAACATTCATTGTATTAATATAGCTACAATATTTTCTGAAAATTTCAAGTATGCCCACTGGCTTTATGATCTCACACTACTTCCTAGAATTCTTAATCTATTATTTTATATTATACATGCCACAGAGCTACAATCCCCTCTACACCCTCCAGTCAGAGCTGAAGAAGCTTCTTGGATGAGAAGCAAAATGTCTTCAAAGAAATACCAGAAAGTCCAGTTTCCTCTTGAAAAAAAGCACCTTTGGGACAACCTGGAAGACTGAGATTCTCCATAGACAAACCCTTTCTACAGTTTATATATATTATACAAATAGCAAAAAGCAAATGTTCACTCATTATTTTATGTCTATTGCACTTCAGAAATAATTTTCACATCAGAACGACAACAACAGCAACAACAAATGAACATAACCACAGTGTTCAATAAAAAATGTTGGTAGCAAACTTTCTTTTAACCTGCAACAGTAAGACGTTACCATTATGAGTAATGCTGTCAAGAGAAGCTACATTGTCCATTTCTAAAGTATTGGACAACAATGCACAAAATCTCTCAAGAAATACAAACCAGCAGGAAAAATGGGATGATAGAGCCCAACACATGTGGAGATTGGGAAAAACAAGTTAAAATACTGCAGTTGCTTTTTGTGGAATCAGCGCTGGAATAAGGTAGCGACATCATCAAGCCCAAGTCCCTGATCAGTACAAGAATCCAAATGAAAGCATTTCTGGAAAATGACTGTACAGCCTTTGAAGATATCTAATGAAAGAAAGATGGGCTCCATTGTTAGTAATTGGCTTCATCATCACACATAAGTATGTTTCTTCCTAACATGTAAACAGAATCTACTAAGAGCTAATAAGTGTTTGAAAACTGCCACAGGACCAACTTTCTACTCTCCTCAGAATTAAGATCACCCAGTTAAGAGCTCCATTTCCAGTATTTTTATTGCCTACTGATTAATGATAAAACAATTGCAACAATATCACTTTATGCAGCAAATAAATCTACCAACTGAGAAAAAGGTCCATCCATTGCAGCCATGCTGATCTGTCAACTAAGCTCTCTGCCTTCACACACACATTTGTATTTTTTGGGAATCATGAATGTGCCGAGCCCTTGTTTTAAAGCAAGCATCAGAAGGGTTTCCAAAAGAGAAAAGTTATATCAGTTTAATGGGAACAGTAAGTAGACTCAGAAGAGACAAAATCTGCTTCCTTTGACCTTCCTTATATGCACACACACACTCATACACTATCGGTTTAGCAAATTTGTTTTCATGGTTGTTTTAAAAGATCTGTAACCACACAATGCTTAGAAATTTTGGTCTTCTTTTTTTTTTCTAAACTAAAGAATTATTGGGTGTTCACAGTATGTTGCTTTAATGTTGCAGCCTATGTAATACCAGTTGCCCCAGTTGGACAAGAATAGAGCAAATTGCCAAGCCTATGTTGCTAGGACAGTGTTTGATGCTTTGCTAGAAAAAAAGGCACCGTAGTAACCGAGACTGTTCAAGCAAATGGCACAGGCCTTGCCAATCTGCATTTCTCATAATTAAACCACTGCTGGAACAGAATGTGGTGAAATTCTTGTTTACTGATCCAAATGATATATACTAATGATATATCCCCCCCTTTCTTACCTCCATTCATCTCTCAGCAACCAATAAATAATTTATAACAAACACTGTCCAATGACCCAAGGGGCAGCTGGGATGGTTTTGATCGGGGAAATGGTTGTCTAAAATCTAGAAAGGTAATTGCTAAAGGCATACGTATGGGTATTTGTGTCTATGTGCACACTCTTAGACAGACATAAATATATGCCTGAACAATTCTTATTCATGCACGAAAGTTTTCTGTGTACAGGAAGGGGGGGGGGGGAGTTGCAAAAATTTTTAATTACATGCTTGGAGAGTAAAGTTATAAGCATATACATGGACAAATGTACTTGAGAAGGTGGCCATATTTAGCCAATGTTGGCTGACCTAAGAAGCAGTTTAAGAAGAAAAAGAAAAGAAGCAGTTCGTACTTGAAAAGAAGATTGCCTGGGAATTCCAAGCTCATTGGCTCAACTGGAAAGTCAAAACACATCCAAGAAGGAAGTCACAAATCATTTCTAGAACATTCCAAGCCCCCTTACATGAATACAGATACTCCTCAACTTACAATCATTTGTTTAATGACTGTTCAAAGTTACAACAGCACTGGGAAAAAATATGACAAATTTTTACGCTTACGATCACTGTAGCACCTCCATGGTCACATCATCAAGTGAGGTACTAATACCACTCTATAAAGCCCTAGTAAGACCACACCTGCATACAGTTTTGGTCACCACACTATAAAAAAGATGTTGAGACTCTAGAAAAAGTGCAGAGAAGAGCAACCAGGATCATTAGGGGACTGGAGACGAAGGCATATGAAGAACGGTTACGGGAACTGGGCATGGGTATTTCATTGAAGAGAAGGACCAGGGGAGACATGATAGCAATGTTCCAATATTTAAGGGGCTGCCACAGAGAGGAGGAAGGGGTCAAGCTATTTTCTAAAGCACTTGAAGGCCAGACAAGGAACAATGGATGGAAACTGAAAAAGGAGAGATTTAACCTGGAAATAAGGAGAAACTTTCTGACAGTGAGATCAAAATCAACCAAAGGAACAGCTGCCCTTGGAAGTTGTGGGAGCACCATCACTTGAGACCTTCAAGAAGAGATTGGAGTGCCATTTGTCAGAAATGGTGTAGGGTCTCCCGTTTGGGCAGGGGGTTGGACTAGATGACCCATAAGATCCCTTCCAACTCTGATTATCTGTTATCAAAATTTGGATGCCTGGTCCCTGGCATGTATTTATGACAGGATCATGTTATCGCCTTTTTGCTACCTTCTGACAAACAAAGTCAATGGGGAAGCCAGATAAGCACGTTACAACTTAAGAACTGCAATGATTCATTTAACAACTGGGGCAAGAATGGTTGTCAAGTAGGGCAAAACTCACGTAACTTATGGTGTAGCTACAGAGGTTTTGGCCTCAATTGTCTCTGTCATCCAGGTCAACGGGTATTGTCCCAACGATACCCTTTTTTCAAAAGGCAACTGGACTTTCTGGTTTTTCTTTGAAGATGTTTCGCTTCTTATCTTGAATCTGTGAGCAGAAAGATTTGGGGACTGTCCACAACCATGTATGAATTCTCTCAGCATGTTCTAGGATTGCCTTATTTAGGCTGACAGCTGTTCACACCAAACAATCTGTGCAACCATGTGCAAATGGTATCCTGGCAGCTGCTTTAACTGTGTCTTCCTACATTTGAAGCCAGATGGTGCTTGGAAGTAGAGACAAAGAGATGAAAAAGAAACTGGAGGGGACAGATCATGGGACGGTTGCAATTTCTACTATGGTAAGTGTATTGTAGCTGGATGCAATTAAAAGTATCAAGTGATGAATTGTCATACTTTGTCATCCAGTGAACAGTGGAGAAGCTTTTTTTACAGTGAATAAATATATTATGGTATTTGCTACTGGCTTTGTCGTGGTTCAGACTCTATCCCACAGGAATTCAAATGTAGTATTGGCCTGCAATTCATTACAGCAGCTGTGCTTTGTTTCCTGAAATCACCTGGAAGCTGTGGATTCCTACAGATGACTTAAGGAGATGCAGACAGGTGCTGCGTTTGAGCCCCTTAAGCATCTTTTTGGAAACTAATCTGAAGTACTGCACAAGCTATTAACTACTATATACCGTTCTTTAAGAATAGGACAGCTTTAAAGAGGAATAACACACATTTTGAGGAAGATACAGTTATTGGTAGTTACTTGTCACATTTTTCTTATGCAAGTGCTTCCCTTCAGCTGTTCCTTTTCTGCCCTCAGCTAAAATGGCTCTTCTTATCTTAAAGCCATCGGTCAAGGCAGCCCAGCCAATCTGCAGGGATTCAACTCAGCTATTTTCCAAAGTCTTCATCCTCCCCAGCTCCATCATCCTTGTAGGTTCATGGCAAGAATCCTCCATCAAGAGTAGCCTTGTTATTTAATCCTTTGGGGTGGTCACAATAACTAGCATAAAGGAGCCTGTGTGAAAACTTCCAAGGAAGAGTTTGTATGAGAATTGAGTGACCTAGAAATGTGACAAATTAAATTCAAGTCACTCTTGGCACTTTGGAGATGCACATAGTCGTAGAAATTAAAGGAACCACAACAATCACCCTGTCCCAAGTTTCTGCAGTATGCTTGGAAGACCAGTTATGAATTGGTTTTCTGGGGTTCATTCAGCTGATGGGACAGGATTTGCATGACTGACTGATTCTATTCTCCAGAGTGTTGTAAAGAAAGCTTGATTATGCTTTATTTATTTAACTTCGAAGTACACGTTGGAGCTAATGAAAGTGCTATTGAAAGAAATGATTGTTTTGGTCACACAATGGTTACGCCTGGTGTTTGCTCAGAGTCACCCTTTTCACATTGTCATACCATTAATCCAGGGGTCCCCAAACTTGGCAACTTTAAGACATGTGGACTTCACCTCTCAGAATTCTGAGAATTGAAGTCCACAAATCTTAAAAAGTTGTCAAGTTTGGAGACCTCTGCATTAATCCCTAGAAACAAGGAGCAGTGGTAGAGCTATTCACCACATAGTCCATTCAGTCATAGCTTGTATCCAGTACAGTTAAATATGGAGTCTTGCTAGAAAGGTGCTGTTCTTCTTGGACTCTCACAAATGACTGCATTTTAAAGTAATATAAAATATGGAATTGGTATGTATGGTACACCACAAACTACATGGAAGATCCCAGTTAAAAAACATACAGGTCAAGTTACATGCTCTATTGTTGCAACCAAACATAGTACACTCCTATTTTCCTGAGGCCTGTTAGAAAAAATAAAATGCAGACTCTTTTACTAAATGCATTCAGTTGCAAAGATAGATAGATCGATAGTTCGTTCTTGTCTTACAGCCATTCGTTTAATGAGCATCTGAAATTACAATGGCACTGAAAAAAGGGACTTACAACTGTTTTCACACTTAAAGACCATTGCAGCATCCCCATGGTCACATGATCAAAATTTAGACATTGGGAAACTGGTATGTATTTATGATGGCTGCAATGCCTTGGGGTCATGTGACCATCTTTTGAGACTCTCCGACAAGCAAAGTCAATGGGGAAGCCAGATTCCCTTAACAACCAGGTTTTATTTATTTTATTTTTATTTGTCAATTGCTTACAAGATAATAGGTATAAGTATAAACATAGTTATGAATACATGGATACATATAAGAAAAAAAAAACAATAGGACAGGGATGGTAGGCACGTTTGTGCACTTATGCACACCTTTTACTAACTCAACAATTAACTCAATAATTCAACAATTATAATAACTCAACAACTGTAGTGATTCACTTAATGGCTGTGGCAAGAAAGGTCATGAAACCGGGCAAATCTCAATGAACAACTGTCTTGCTCAGCAATGTAAAAGTTGGGCTCAATTGCGAATGTAAGTCGAGGGCGAGCTGTAAAGGAAAAGCTGGAAAATGGGAACAAGCAAAACCACAGAAGATCAGGTGACAAAAGAAGACACCAAAATAGGAAACAAGTCTCAGGAATTCTGGAGGAAAACTGAACACAGAGTGCCAATGCATTACAGAGGGAGAGAGGGAGGGGTAGAGAGGGAGGAAGGAAGAGAGAGGGAGGGAAGGAGGGAGAGACTCACCAAACAGGTTCAAAATGCTTGCAGGAAGGGAAAGGAAAGGCTGCTTAAAAATGGTAACTAGATTGTTCAGTTACAGAAACTCTCAGATCCAGGAGGCTCAAGCGTAAGCATGTTACTCTTCGTCATCTCTAGAGGCTCTCCGTGAGATTGGAGGTAATGAGTCTTCAGTCTTCAAAGTTAAGAAGAAGCTCTCCATGATGCCACTTTTGTTTTTTTTTATCCATGGAGGTCATACAAGGAAGGGAAGTATTCATCCTACTCTTGCTGATGGTGGATAGATTCGCACTATTTTCATTAAACAGAGTTTACGTCCTCTAAAATATTCCCCAAGTTTTTCCGGTCAGACAAGTTACCTCTGTAAGCACTCTACTCACCAACATCAAATACTTCTCCCCTCTTCTCTGTTTGCCCACCAACAAATCCACCTGCAGCACCTGATTTCTAGATGATTTCAGGGTGGACTGGAAATTACAGTGACTTTTGACCTGTCTGTTCTCCTCTTACTACAGTTCTTACTCTGCATGTCCTTCTTGCCACTGCTGCTTCATCAGCTATATAACCAAAGCCCTCAAAATTGGAACTGACCCAATTCATATTATTATGTAGTACCAAACTTTGTCATAAAAAGTTGATCTAAAATAAAGTTTTAAACAAATGCAAGAATCATATTCATAGCCTCTTACTGTTCTCTTTTTTTTTTTTTGGGGGGGGGGGGGCACTGTAAATTTAGAACACATGCTCATAGATAGGTCAGGATTCAACATCTCAAAGTCATTGTGCAAATGCCTATCTGGGCTTCTTCAGAGAAACTGCAGAATTAGGAAACATCAACAACTGAGAAATGTGGCTATCAAAAACGCAGCTACAGAAAGCACCAAGTGAATCGAACAGGGCTCTTGCTATAATTTTCAACAACCTTTTCACCATAACAGAACAACAGAGTTGAAAGGGACCTTGGAGGTCTTTCTAATCCAACCCCCTGCTCAAGCAGGAAACCATTTATACCATTTCAGACAAATGGTTGTCCAATCTCTTCTTGAAAACCTCCAGCTTTGGAGCCCCCACAACTTATGGAGGCAAGTTGTTCCACTGATTAATTGTTTTACCAGGAAATTTCTCCTGAGTTCTAGGTTGTAAAAGACTTTACTGAACGAAAATGCTGCTGCTGCTGACAATAAGAAGACAAATCAGAAATTTGAGTGTTCTTATACTTGGCTATTAAGAACAAGAAAAAAAAAAGATTTCTTACTTTTCTTCCAGAATAAAATGAGCATTCCAAAATTAGCATTAAGAATAGTGCAGAAAACCTTGTTTGAACCCTCCATTCAAACCATACAGATATTAGCAATAGCAATAGCCTTTAGACTTATATACCTCTTCATCATGCTTTACAGCACTCTCTATAAAGAGATTTATAGAGATTTATAAATCTCTATAAAGAGATTTATAGAGTCAGCATATTGCCCCCAACAATCTGGGTCCTCATTTTACCCACCTCTGAAGAAGGCTGAGTCAACTTTGAGCCGGTCAAGATCGAACTCCTGGCTGTGGGTAAAGTTAGCCTGTAATACTGTATTCTAAGCACTGTGCCATCATGGCTCCCTATTAATTCCCTATTATGATGCCACCAGGCTAGCAAGAGAGAAAAAAACACCACCACCACTGGAATCATAAACTCAGAAAGAGTGGAATAATCCAGGGCAGGGAAGTTGGAGAGGGAAGCCCTAAAGAAAGACAGTCTATGTGTAGGTTTCTGGAGGGGGGAGATGGGGAAGAGACACAGAGGAGATTAAATATTAATTCCTCTTGAAAAAGAAAAAATGGTCTATTGTTTCTTAAACCATCAGCCTTCCAAAGTTTTTTCTCTCCTCTCCCTTCTCCCCCTCCCCAAAAAAAGAACTGAATTTTCCCAAATTCTTTAAAAGACACACACATACCCCCAAGTTTCCATTTCCAGAAAGCAGTGCTGGAGAGCGAAAGAGCGCGATTCAGAGAATTACATCAATCATTAAACAGTTAAATGAAGTTCGGATGACAGTTGCTATTGTTGTCTCTAAGCACTCTTGGCTTTTCCAAAGCAGCTGCCAGGTCCTATTAGATGTATAAAAAGAGGATGCTTTAGACCAAAGAGAGCTGGGATATTCTATTGAAAAGAGGAGACAATGGCTGATTTCTATAAACTCCTCAAGTCCTGTATAACATCTGTCCAGAATCAATTTTTGACCTAATGTTTCTTTTCACTGAATATTAGATTTACTGTCTGAATGTAATTTGTTCTTTGCCCTGGACTTGTCACATGGAGCCCAAAACATTTGAGATGCAACCCGTTGCCAAGGCCTCTTGCATCGGCACCATTTAAATTAGAACTCAAAAAAACAAACAACAAAGCTTTTCTTGGATTTTATAAAACTCACACGGCATGTCCTTGTAAGAAGTCTTTAGGTGCCTCAAGCCCAGAGAGACCACAGGACGAGACCTGCCTAAGGTCCTGCCATGCATAAGAAACACAACCTCAGAGAATCAGATGAAGGATTGTTTTAACTCCAAAGTTAAGATAGAAATGCATGAGTTTGCATGTCCAGCTAAGCCATAAGTTGGCTGCAAAAACATCAATTGGTCAGATTTTTCATGTTGGGAGGATGTAGCATGTTAGGCTAAAGTAGAGCAAGCCATATTTTGGGTTAGCATTTTATGTAAATGCAATCATTTTGCATGAGATATGTAAGCATAAAGGCTAAGCCATTATGTGAATTGACTTATTTTTCCCCCTGTATAAATCCAGTCAACCGTGGTTCATTTAAATGAACAATAAACTATGACTTTAGGTTCTGATCAAATCCAATCTTAGACTTGTCATATGGGAAGCATTATGGGAAGACTGGAGGGGTACACACCACCCACTACATCTTAAGCATTAGTCACACAACTACTGGGTATACATTAATGTTCTACCTAAGTAAATAAAATATATTAAAACTTAATATCATGGTCTAACTCTCAAAACATTTGAAGACCACTCAATGCCACTTGAGCTTTGCATAGTGCTTGTATCTATAGAGTTACCCTGTTGTAAGATGGGTGACCAATAAATTTGATTAAATAAATAAAGAATGTATGAATCTAGCTGCTCTGCTTACCAGGATAGGGTAAGAACCATTGCTCTGTTTCATTTTCAACTACAATAATGAAATAGAGGAATTCAATTTAGCAAAAGTGGAGATCATAGAACGAGCTTATAGAGGGTCTGTCTCCGTAACAAATCTGGGACATAATGAACAGTACCAGAGAAATAGAAATGAATTGAGCCGTATTAGGAAGGAAATTTGTTTTTAATGTATTTTAAGATTATTCACACTGCCTACAGTCAATTGCTGAGTTAGGTGGCCATACACGTTGAATGAATGAATGAATAAGTAAACAAATAAATCACTTGATCCAAGCACTTGTACAAAATGTTTGCTTCATATTCTAAGTGAGGACCAGGAATTCTTGTTTCAGATGCTATAGCCATACTAAGTTTTGTAACCTATAGCTTGTCTCCTCTTTCTTTGATGCTTTATCAATTAGTGCCCAGAATGGTTGTTAACACAGAAAAAAAGAAAAATTCCACTTACCCATAGGGTCTCTGAATAAGAGCTGGATGTAACTGCTGCACCCCTAAGGTAAAACCTAGGGAAAAATGTTTGAAGCAAAGTTAAATTAAATGATGCAACTTGGTGGTTTCTTCAACAGTGCAACCCTACTATAGGACTGTGCATCTTATCAATTTCACATGCTGAATTGTTAGTATGCACTAAGCTGTTTTGGACTGTGCTAGAAAGATGTATAATATCACATGTCTTCTCTTTCTTTAAAACTTTCCATCCCTTCTTACACACTTGAGTAGAATAATGATAGGCAGTTGATCAATCGACCCCAAACATCTAGACTGATGTTAACATTTGTATCTTTTATTACTTTCTACTCAAGAGCCTCCAGTTTATTTATTTAGATTGTGATAAAATTCAGTTCCCTTAATGTTCACCTTGAGATTGTATTACATTTACATCTTTGTTTCCTTTTGGTACACCTTCTGGAAGTAGATTAATATTTAAAAATAACTTCAGCATGAACTTTTGAAATGTTTTAACTCAAAATAGGGTCTCCTTGGGCTTCTTTATTTTTGACAAAGCTTCAAAAATATCATCCCCAGGTGAAATAGTAAATACTGTGGAGATGCACTTAAATCACAGCCTAAACTTTATTAGCATCAATCTTAATTAGGTTTTCCTTCATTATTGTGAACTCCGTCCACTGCATTAACTCATACTTCTGTAAACTGCACACCAACAAAATAATTTAATTCAGTCATCAGGTTTAATATGTTTTCTGAACTTAACTAATATGTACCATGAAAAGAGCTGGTTATGCTTCGTAGAAAAATCCATGTATTGCAGAAACCATATTCAAAATCTGCCTAATGTTATTTTTTTCATACATTTTCAAAAAAGACGATTAAAAAAGAAATTGTACAAAACAGAGTATTGTTCAGATAAATGACCTTTTCTTTGGTAGATAAATGCAGCACTGACATGAACCTGATTTACACAAAACCACTCCTACCTAATTGGAAGATATTTGGCTGTAGTTTTTTCAATTCTGTATACAAATTGAAATCATTTTCATCTTTATGCAGCAATTTCTTTCTGTTTTTGCAAAACATTTATTTTTAATGCATATTCAAAATTGCAGATAATATATATTCAAATATACTGCACACGTTAAAATATATTTGAATATACTTTCTGTTTTCTTTTTTTAAAACAATTAAGATCTTCAGCTTATATCTTTGCAGTTTCTATTTCATGTCTTACAAATTGCTAGAAACTGAAATTTACAGAATGTAAATTGAAGTGCAGGGCTGAAGATTTCTGTTGCTGATTCCTATTTCCCCTCATTTTGGCTTTTATTTACAAGTGTGACATTTCAAGAAATCCTCTTGTTTTCGTGAACCTCACAATTTAGGATTCTACATAGGTGGTATTTTTATTAATGAAGCAGTAATACAGCTGCATATACCCTATGGGACATAGAAACACAGAGTTGGAAGGCTATTCAATCCAACAAAATTCTACCCTCAGCTTCATACAAGATTCCAAATTAAAGTCTCTTTCAAGATCACACCAAGAAAGAGAAAGTCAGATCTTTCTGTGTCTACTGCACTTTCTCCAAGGAAGATATTTCTAACCTTCAATTGATACCTCTGAATTTTAAATTTATTATTCTGTGTCCTGTATCTGAAACAATCAAAAAGTTCTGGTGTTCTTCTGTCTAGCAGAGATATTTGAAGACTGCATTATATCCCCCTTCACTCTTCAGGTTAAACATACCCAGTTCCTTCAATCACCCTACTTAATTCAGAAAACAGATAATCAGAGTTGGAAGGGACCTTATAGGTCATCTAGTCCAACCCCCTGCCCAAGCAGGAGACCATGCACTGGTGCCCACTTTAATGTTCCTAGGCCAGTGATGGTGAATCTATGGCACATGTGTCAAAGGTGAAATGCCACACTCTTTGGGTGACACACCAGCAATCCCCAACATCCAACCATTATTTTCAGAAGCATGCCTGGTTCGCAACACAATTTTTGGAGGCTGCAAGGACCATGAGAGAATGGGGTGTATTTTTTGCATGGTCTCTGGTCTTTCCAAAAATGAGTTTGTTTTACTTATAGTTCATTTTTGTAATAACTTGACATTTCTTTATATAATACACGATTGAGCCGTATTTTTTAAATAAATGAACAAAGAATTGTTTCTCTTTTGTTCAAGGGGAGAAGGGTTGATATGCCAGCAGAGTCAAATTAGGTATTTTCTCAATTTTTGACCAGAGCTCAAATAAGTTCTCACCCCTCAAGGGGCATTCCAAGAAATTAAAATGGTAGCTTGGTTACAGCCCAATACTGTGATAGACAGTGTGTTCATTTTCTAGTGGGGGGAAAAGTCAAAGGTAAGATTGTTTTAATTTAAAAAAAATTAAATGAGAAGCTAACATGCATCAAAGTGAAGTGCCAACTCAAGCATTATCATAATTTCCAGGAATGTTTCTGGGCTCAGAAGCTTTCTTGGAAAAGACATTGACAGGATTTTTAGGCTGTCTTCTGTTTGGAAGTGTGCCTGTTCTCCCTACCAACAGAAAGAAGATGGAAGATGAAGTGGTGCAGAGGATTCTGAGAAATTACATCAGTTGGTCGAAATAATCCAGACAGCTTGCCTTCCAAGAAATGAGTGATAGGTGATTGGTTTCACTCAGGGGTGGGATTCAAATTTTTTAAACAACCTGTTCTGTGGGCATGGCTTAGTTGGTGGGTGTCACTTGGTGGTCATGTGACTGGGTGGACATGGCTTGGTGGTCATGTTATTGTCTGGGCGTGGCCAACTCAATATCACTCACATCAAGGCACGCATCTCCTCGCTTGGCCTCTCATGACTGTGAGGATGCTGCAACAGTCGTAAGTGTGAAAAATGATCATAAGTCACTTTTTTCAGTGCCATTGTAACTTTGAATGGTCACTCCACACAAGGAAAGTGCCAGCAAAGGAGGGGAAAAAAACTCCAGAGAAGTTCCAGAGACAGGAAGTCGAGTCCTGCCAAGAATGCAACAAGGGTTAACGGAGAGGCAGTTTCTGAAAGAAACACCAGAATGTTTCCTTCCTGCCTTCCTTACAGGATTAGGCCAGTAATTTCTTCTAACAACCGGTTCTCCGAATAGGTGTGAACTGGTAGAATCCCACCCCTTGTTTCATTCATTGTGGCTGTCATTTTGTGAAAGTGCTTGTGACATGAAAGTGCTTGTAACATGCTCTCACCAGTTCAAAATTGCACACTAACTCTAGAAGTTGTGGAAAATCAATTATACATGAATATTTTAAAATATGCATCTCAATGGTTTTTAATTTCTCTTGAACAGCAAATGAAGGATGGGCAAAGCATTGCAAACTGAACTGTCCCAAATTCAAAACACCCAGTTTTGAGCACAAAACAACCCTTTTAAGTATTTTGGAAACATTTCAAGTTTGCCAGTCAGTTTCAAGTTCAGAACAGTCAATCTTGATGGCTGTCGAAAGGCCTCAAAAACCAGTCTTGTGTCATAACCTAAAACAACTACTTTGTACCCAAAAAGAGAGAGAGAGAGAGATTATTTAAATTTGAGATATTTGCTTATATCTAGCAAGAACACTTTATGTAAAGGCAAGTATTTTAAAGCATTAAATTGATGAGATCATGAGGATGATGCACTAATTCCAATTTCTGCTTTGCTTTGAATGTGCCCGTTTTGGATGGCATGACCAATTATGATTAAGGCAAACAAAAAAAAGGACAAAGTTTGGACAAAAATGAAAAAAGGAACATTCACACCCCCTTCTACCATCTGACTCTGGTAAACTGCTGCAAAAGGTTGCTTAGCTTTATTATTGAAGTATAAATTCCAGATACTGGTTTTGTGAACATTGTTCTTGATTCCCCATCATAATTTTGGTCAACTGAGCTTTCATATAATGCTTGTTAATAAAACAGAGAAAAAGATACTTACTAAGTTACCAGCCTTAATTATTCCTGTCCCATGTCTGTGGCCATGGACCAGCACCGGTCTATGACCTGGGGTTAGGGACTCCTGACTTAGTGCAGAGTTTCCCAACCTCAGCAACCTTTAAGCTGTATTATATGCACACAGGTGGGGAATTCTAGGAATTGAAGGCCACACAGCTTAAAACTGCAGGGGTTGAGAAACCATGGCAATGTCTGAACCTAATCTGTAGCTGTTTATTGGGGCTTCTGCTGCAGTGCCCCTGCATAATAGCACCTCTGCTGATAGCCAGGAGACTGTTGGTGGTTTTGGATATGCCAAGTTTGCAGTAGAAAACAAGGGAGAAAAGACTGCAGGATTGACTTGAATGCTGCATAAAGCATGAGAGAGAGGGAACAGAGAGGGATACGACTATTGAGAGAAGGATACAACATCATCTATCCCCAGTCTATAACACAGTCCTTTCAACAGTTCCAAGAAGATTCCACATCCATTTGCACCACTCAGGTGACCCTGAGGACACGGATAAACCTCCAAGTGGCCTCAATGACTTTCTAAAATAATGCAAATGACCAGCTATCTGCAAGAAGTATATAAATCCTTCCAAGTCAGAGCTGAAGAAGCTTCTTGGATGAGAAGCAAAATGTCTTCAAAGAAAAACAAAAACAAAAACAGTTACCTCTTGAAAAAAGTGTACATACTGGATTATCTCTACTGAAGTCCACATAAAACAGTGTTTCTCAACCTTGGAAGCTTTAAGATGGGGAATTCTGGGAATTGAAGTTCATCCATCTTAAAGCTGCCAAGGTTGAGAAAGACTGGCATGGAACATGAAATAACTTAAGTAATGGTAAGAGAAGAGCTATTGGCCTCACCAGTATGAATACTCCTTGGCTTTGCTCCCAGATACGCTAGGTTGACGTTTGCTTTCCGCCCATCAATGATGGGATTGGGATCTTTACAGGCTCTTTCAGCTGCAGCTCTGTCAGTCATGGTGACCTGGAAAGAAGCAGACAATTTCCCTTTGTAGAAATACAGATCAAGCACAGATTTTGTTTTAGAAATGCACAGCACAGCTTCCCTCCAAATGGATCGGACAGGGATGCATGCAACAATTAAAAACAAATGTAGGAAAAGCAACCTTAACATTAAAGCGTAATCAGGAGCGTTAAAATTGCAAAATTTCATGCATTGTCTTAAAAATTGGTTTTACATTTGATAAAGGTAAAATTTACATTTTTTTTCACATGGTTTTAGCATTGCACAGGTGTGGCTCCCACACCTCAATATGTGAGGAATCAGAGAGATGGAATCAGAGAGTCCACAGGAGTCATCTCTGTATATGCTTGGTAGGTATTGTTGCAAATTATATAGTCATATATGATATAATAAAACAAAATTAAAGCCAAGGTGATGGGTGCTACTGCATGATCAAAACCCTGCCCTTTTTTATACCCACCACCCTGATTTTTTTTTTAACCCTAACCCAGACCACCCATGATAAAAACTTACAGATAAGAGTCATATTTATCTGTTCACTATAGTGTTGTGGCAATGAGTCAATTTCAAAAACCATGCAAAGATCAAGGACAGTCAACACAACAGTCCATTTTGACAGAGTATTGTAACCAGACAGATCTTCATATACCCATCCCAGTTTGTTTGTTTTTAAAATATCTTAGCCTGATTATCCCCTGTGGATGTAAATATTGGCTTGGTTTGGACATTGTTTACCAGTAATCATTTGGCGGGAATAGCCAGCACCCCAGAAGACAAGTTCAGGATCCAAAAAGATCTTGACAGACTTAAAACAACAGACCCTATTCAACAAAATGAAGTTTAATGTGGACAAAAGCAAAGATTTACATGTAGGCAGGAAAAGCCAAAAGTATAAGTATAGATTAAGTGAGACCTGGCTCAAAAACAGTAACTGAGAGGGTTAGGGAGTTCTAGTGGATGATCACTTGAATATGGACCAGCAGTGTGTGGCAGCAGCCAAAAAAAGCTAATATAATCCTAGGTTGTATAGACAGAGGCATAGAATCAAAATCACATGACGTATTAGTACCACTTTATAAAACCCTACTAAGACCAAACCTGGAATACTGCAACCAATTTCATCACCACACTACAAAAAACATACTGAGACTTTGGAAGAAGTTCAGAGAAGAGCAACTAAGATGATCAAAGGCCTAAAAACTAAAACATATGAAGAACGGTTGCAAGATTTGAGTTTGGCTAGTCTAAAGAAAAGAAGATTTAGGAGCAACATGATAGCAATATTCCAGTATTTGAGGGGATGCCACAAAGAAAAGGGGGTCAAATTATTCTCCAAAGCACCAGAGGGCAGGACAAGAAACAATGGTTGGAAACTAATCAAGGAGTGAAGCAACCTAGAATTAAGGAGAAACTTTCTAACAGTGAGAACAATTAACCAGTGGAACAGCTTTGCCTTCAGAAATTGTGGGTGCTTTATCACTGGAGGTTTTTACCAAGAGACTGGACAACCATTTATCTGAAATAGTATGTTTGAGTAGGCTGGATTAGAAGACCTTCAACGTTCCTTTTAGCTCTATTCTATTCTAAAATTATGTTAAACTGTCTAATATGGTAAAAATTGTTTTTGAGAAATCCAAGTCAAATTTGAATAAATCAGAAGTTAAAACTATATGGTCTGCTCTGGAACTGGAATTTTAAAAAGGACATTTCAAGCACAACATGTTGCCTGGGTTCCCATATTGCTCTAATGTGTGGATCACTGATCTGAACTAATGGATAACTTAACCATTACATTTATAAACCATGATTTATGTCTAGTCCTGCACGAACAAGACATAAGCACATGTTGAAATGCAAATTATATCAATAAAACATTGATGGTTAGAAGAGCCCTGGTAGTCCGGTGGTTAGAATGCAGTATGGAGGGCTGACTCTGCTCACTGCCATGAGTTCGATCCTGACTAGCTCAAGGTTGACTCAGCCTTCCATCCTTCTGAGGTCGATAAAATGAGGACAATATACTGACTCTGTATATTTAGGGCTGTAAAGCACTATGAAGTGGTATACAAATCTAAAAGCTACTGCTATTGCTATTTAGGTATGACAGCCAATTTGGTGTAATAGTTAAGGCACAAAGTTAGAAATTAGGAAACTGTGAGTTCTAGTCCCACCTTTAGGACAAAGCCAGCTGGGTGACCTTAGTCACTCCCTCTCTCTCTCTCAAGTCTTAGAAAGAAGACAGCAAGGGAAAGTCACTGCTAAAAATCTTTGCCAAGAATAAGTAGTCCAGGAAGCCACTAGGAATCAACACAGACTCAGAGCACACTCCCCTCCCCTATTGTAATAGATTAAGTATCCTCCACTGGGTGGGTTTGAAGAACACCAAATTGCTTCATTATTCATTCCAAGATACAAGTTCCTAAGCAAGACAAGAAAATGAAACTTTATTCTTTGGAACT
Source organism: Laticauda colubrina (assembly GCA_015471245.1). Lineage (NCBI taxonomy): Eukaryota > Metazoa > Chordata > Lepidosauria > Squamata > Elapidae > Laticauda > Laticauda colubrina. The sequence goes on along the minus strand of BLBF01000049.1, from coordinate 419,855 downwards.
TTTTACAATTGCATGGGGTGAGGTAAGAGTTCATTTGCTGGTCAGGAAACTGAGCCTCACCTGTTGCTCTTAACAAAACAGATTTCCTCTCCACAATTTTTTTTTTTTTTTTGGTCAGGGGTTTTAAGAAAACAATCAGGACAAGGGAAAGGGATGAACTGTACAAAAAAGCCTTTAAGCTGCAATCCCCAGCATCTTTAAGAAGGCATGTGGGGGAAAATGCTCCTTTCTGAATTCCTAGCAAGCTGGCTCTCTCTGCAGAACACACTTAAATCAAATCAATTGTGGGATGAGTCACACAATCACCTAACCTCAGTCAGCAGTGGGGTGGGAGAGAGTTTATTTTAATCCCCCAACAGCCTTGAGTTTTCAGGGTTAAGCTACATTCATCTGGTCAGTTACATTGTATGAACATTACTGCTTGATCTACTACTTTCTAACCCTTATCCAAGTCTTTCTGCTAAGGCAGCTTATGCTGGCTAGGGAATCCTGGGAGCTGAAGTCCACACATCTTAAAAGTTGCCAAGGTTGAGAAACACAGTGATAAAAAAAAAAATTGGCAACACATACTGGCTGAACACAAAGAAGCTTTTATTTTACTGAACTTTCTATCAAGACCAGACAGTAGCCGGGGGTCACCCCACCCCCTCAAGCACTGATTGACTCAATGGTCATGGTGAAGCTATGCCTTTATGGAAGAGGTGTGTGATGAGGAGTGGTAAAACTTTGCCAATAATGAACAAGCACAACTTTAGATAGGTTAGCAGGCATCATCTGAAGATAACAGATGAGGGCTCTGTAGTCTCACCATATCAACTTTTGACTTAGTTGCTGGGGCTATAAGCTACAGAACTAGGAAATTTGACCAGGTTACATACTATGTGGATAAGGTCAACAGAGAAAATATAGAACAACAAGGGGCTGTGATCAACAAGGATGCTGCAGTCTACTACACCTTCCTAATTCAGCATGCTTGCTCATCTAACTACATCTTCTTTCCAGTAACAACAACTGTCTGAGATGCCCAACAGCAATATTCAAGACTACGTTCTGTCTCCTGCTGCACATTCCAAACAATTCGTGCCTACAGGTGTGTTATTTCTGAACCCGGGGTAATACATTGCCATAATTTGTACCCTCCTCATGCATGGAAGAACCAGTCTCTTTTCCTTTGACACTGCTGGCCAACTGAGAGCATTTGCTCTGTAAAAAGATTCCAGGGACAGTCACAACACAGCATAGTGGAGCACATTCTTTGCAAGTGCTGCTTGCGGAAACATTGTTATTCTATCCTAGCATATTCCATGTCATCATGCATTTCATGCCTTCATGCTTTTGAGCTTTTCCCCAGAAACTCAGCCAGCAGTTAGTGCATTTAGCATCATTGAAAAATTTAGATCTCTTATCAAACCATGTTTTGGAGAATTTAATTCTTGTTTTCCACATTCCGATAAGTCTATTGGCAAGACACTGTTTTGCTTCACCTTTGGCTACAATACTCACAATAAAGGTAAGATTGGTCACTGCTAATAATTATGTGGAAATATAATGATGGCAATATCATATAAGATCTGAAGTTTCAGGTGCTATTATGTCAAGGAAGGCAAAGTTACAGATTTACAGCTGATCAAGGAAGAGCGAAAGGGTAGACTCTGTGGCCATTTCTGTAGGCAGATTTGGAAGTTTGAGAGAATGTCACAGGTGTGCTCACAAAATGGCTGCTGCAGAGGGCCTGCCTCTTTAAAACATGACTATCGAGGTGAACATGTCCAGTCACAAAACACTGATTTACCAAGAAGGTAAACTGCCAAAGTTACTCCCTGCCACTCTCCTTAGTATCTAATCTTATATTGATCTTTGCTAGGTAAAAAAAAAGATCAAAGTAAGATTAGAGATTAAATACTTAGCCAGATGGCATCCTTCCAAAGAAATCACAGGGCAAAAAGAAATCTAACTTTTAATTTTTTTTCTAGGAGTGCTTAGGGGAAGTCCAGAGGCATTCTTGTAAATAGATACTAGATGCCAATGTTTTTAATATAGCTACTTTTAATTCAGTTTCTCCATATAATTAAACCCATTAACAGATTTCATAATATTGCCCTGGACTGGATCAAAAGCAAGTGACAGTATTTGTGTTGGCTGACTGCAATTGTTTTACATAGTGCATTTAAGGAAAAAAAGAGCTTAAAAGTGTTCTGCATGTGTTTGTGCCTATTTGTGAGGCATTTTAATCTGCAAATTGATTTTAGGATATCTCAGTGCTTCCTTAGTCATGCTTTAATTATCAAAAAATAGTCAACAATTCCCATTGTTACTGAGTCTTTGGAATTAAACTGAAGTATGATATATGTTCCTTCCTCTCTAGCAAACCTTTGTTCCTGGCTGTTCATGGCTTCCTACGCTTCCTCCCTTCTCCAATAATCAGATTTAGTATCTTCTTCCCTTCTGACTGTTGGCACTTTTTGTTTCCATCTTCCCAGGGAGAAAAGGAGAAAAACTTCCAATAGAAACTTTTGTTCTAATACTCAGTGACTATTAAATGTCCATTCTTCTTATTGTCCAGCTAAGTGAGAATATCTGGCTATTTTGGACAATCTCAAAAAACTAAAGGAGAGTCAGATAATACTTGGGTGGGAGACTGTTAGGAAATTACAAGCTGTAGATTCTTAAAGAAGGTGAAAATATATCCTGGAAAGTAGCAATAGGATTACCCCTGTAGCCCCCAAAATGAACTTTATTCAAATAAGATTTCTTTTATTTGCTTGTATACTTGAAAGGAGAGATATACAGTATATCTTCTTCCTCAAAGTGACATCTCGCAGCATACAGAGTTTCTCCCTCATCATCATGTCTAAATACCTTCCTGATATTAATTCCTTGGAAGCTCAATAATGTAGAGATAGAACAGTAATATATAAGCAGTTGCCATCCAATTTCTCTACCATTTTGAATGACCCAGAACTCACTATGGAGACAGTTTCTGTTTTCTACCCTGTACTTTTCTGAATCAGTAATGGAAAATGGTTAAGAACCACAACAGGCAAGGAACCTATCTTCAGTACTGCATTGTATCCACAAAAACTGCATGGCTTAGAATTGACAGTTGTGGAATATGGAAGAATGACGCCATCAGTGTTTACAAAATTGGAATATAGCTGTATCAAGGAGGATGTAAAGTAATCCTGTCCGACAAAAACATGTCTTTCAATTGTTTAGAGGTCAGGGAAAGCAACCACCAATTCATAGTTACATCTCTATTTTTCAAGAGAAAGAATGTATCATTTTCCAAGAGAACACCATCACAAAGAATCCATATTTGGTTTTATCCCATCTCTTTGTCCATTTTTGAGGCCCATCGATCCATCATCCTACCATTCTGCAAAATGAGTTCAGTTACAATCTGGAATCATTAGAAGGAATTTCTTTATAAGATGCTATTTCAGAAGACAATTTCCCCACAGGGGATAGACAGTGCTCCCAAGGCTGCATATACAGATATTAGATGATACAGCAGTGAGCCAAATATTTCTATTTATTCATACATTTACTAGACCAGCACACTGCCCCATGCTGTTATCAAGCCTCCTTTCTATTATTGTGGACAATAATTCTTATCTACAATTAAATGGAACCTGGCAAGACTATAAACAGCATTTTTGAACTCAGCTCTTTAGATCTAGGGAGCTGTTTCTGATCTCCAAAGAATCGTCAAAAACAGCAATCGCTGAACCCAAATGTTCAGTTTCTATTCTGTTTAAAATTGGCAGCCAACGATCTTCACCAATTCTCTCCTCCACCCCACCCCGCATCAATGATTCATCCTACCTCTGTTATGCCAAACACAGGCATTTTTTGAAACTCAATTCTCTAGAGACTCCTCTCAATCCATTTCAGAAAACTTGAAAAGGACCGGTTGCTCTGGGGATGCTTAATGCACGATATATTCCTTCTCGTGTTTTACATTCCATTCCTCCTTCCCCAGTTCCTTCCTACCTGCTTAAAGGTCAGAACAAGAAACACAACCCAGTCAGGACCCATAAACGTGAACTGGAAGGTGTCTATGTTCAGACCACATGTTTAATCTGAGTACACATAGCCCTCCAATTACAACAGTTTGTTTAGTGACCGTTCTGAAATTATAACAGCACTGAAAAAAGCGACTTATGACTGTTTTTCACCGTTATGACCATTGCAGCATCCTTATGGTCATGTGATTTCCATTTGGATGCTTGACAACAGACTCATATTTATGATGATTGCATTGCCCCAGGGTCATGTGATCCCCTTTTGCGACCTTCTGACAAGCATTTGTTTTCCAGATTTTGTTTTATTGTACTTTATTAATTTATTTGATTCTTTTTGTTAATTTTTATTGGGTTTTTTTTTTTCTAAAAAAATATGGTTTTACATTCTGTAAGCTGCCTCGAATTGCCATGAGCAAATAGGTGGCAATATAAATAAAATAAATAAATAAAGTCAATTATTCACTTAACGACCGTGTTACTAATTTATCAACTGCAGTGGTTCATTTAACAAATGTGGTGAAGAAAAGTCATAACATGGAAGAAAATTCACTTAACGTGTCTCAATGAGAAACAAATTTTGGGCTCGATTGTGGTTGTAAGTTGAAGACTACCGTTACAGATTTCATTCGCTGTCTGAGTACATTATAATGTCTTAGATGTCTAAACTACTGTAGGAAAGGTGGGTTCACAAAAGTAAGCCACAAACTAAGCCCCAGCAAAACAGAACCAAGTCCAGCATGAATTGGGCTGTAAATGCGATCCAGTTAAGTGGATCTCTTGAAGAATGCCCTCACAATGAAAACGCTGTATGCTTCAAATCCAGGACGGAGGAAGGGGAAGAAGAAAAGAGTTAAGAGTTTTCCTACACTGTGCAAAGAGGGAAGCCAAAATAAGGCTAAAAGGGGGGAAGAAAGCTGTTGCTTAAAGCCAGTGGGGAGCTGAAGAGGAGATTCAGAAAGGGCATTTTCTGCTATGGTCTGGACCAATCCTTCTTCAACTGGTTTGCCCCCCGCCCCTCCTCGCCGCCCTCCCCAAAAACACACAAAACCGCCAGGTGATACAGATGTGCAAAAGGGAGCGAGCCCGATACGCGCAGCTGGGGATGACAGGTTGTAGCCCAAACCCGTCCGTACGGGACCCGCCATGGAAAGGCGACTCGGCAAGGTCGCCTTTGTTCGAAGTGTCCGGAGATTCGGGGGGGGGGGGGGGGGGGGGGCAGCCCGACGGCTCCGGGGCAAGGCTCCTGGCGAGCGGTCCCGCTCCACCCTCCGCCCCGCGCACTTACAAAGCCATATCCTCGGGATTTGCCCGTCTGCCGGTCCGTGATGACCACGGCTTCGTCGATGTCCCCGAACACCTCGAAGTACTTCCTCAGCGAGGAGTCCGTGGTGTGGTAGGGCAGGCCCCCGACGAAGATCTTGGTGAAGGTCGTGTCCTTTTGCACCGTGTGCATGGCGCTGCCGCTGACGGAGCTATTCTACCCCGGCGGCTCGGGGACGAGAGAGCGCCGGCGGCGGGGGCTGGGCAAGAGGAGAGGCTGGGAAAAGCATCCAAAAAAGAAGCGCGGGGAAACCGTGGCGCGAGGGGAAAAGTTCCAGGCTGAAGAAGGAAAGGCGCGACGGAGCCCCGGCTCCGGGGATCTCGGCCACGGCGGGGAAGGCGAACCTGCTCGCCCGGGAGAGCGGGCGCAAAAAGGCTTACGGGGCGGACCGGCGGCCCCGCGTCCCATGCACGGGCTGCGGCGGCGGCGGCGACGGTAACGGCAGCGGCAGCGGCAGCAGCAGCAGCAGCATCGGCGCCCGTTGCAAAAGCGCACCGCGCCGCGCGTCAAGATCGCCGCTCCGAGCCGCCGAGGACGAAAGTAATTTCTGGCGGATGCATCCAGCGGGCTTTGTACCCATCCTTCTTTCTCCCCCCGCCCCCCGGCCGCTTCCACCCGAGACCCAACCACGCCTCCCCGCGCTTTGGCCGGTGGAGAGAGAGAGAGAGAGAGAGAGAGAGAGAGAGAGAGAGAGAGAGAGCCGCAGAGGACCCTGGGCTTCGTAGTTCGCCGCTCTCGGTCAAGGGCAATGGGCACGGGACTCTAAAATGTCAGGATAGATCATGGATGAGCTGGTAGGGACCTTGGAGGTCTTCCAGTCCAGCCCCCTGCTCAAAGCAGGAGGCCCTATACCGTTTCAGATAAGCGGTTCCCTGAAATCCGGACGAGCGCATAGGGGTTTCAAGTCACAAAATAAGTGTTGCCATGAAAAATGAAGAAGCTTTCACTTTCTCAGAGGGTCATACCGACTGAATCAAAATCAAAAACAAAACAAAACCCTGAACTGCATTAGATTATTGACATAACCTTAGAATTAGAGCTTGGAGGGACCTTGGAGGTCTTCTAGTCCAGCCCCCTGCTCAAGCAGGAGAACCTGTACCATTTCAGAGAAGCAACTGTCAATATTCTTTTTTAAAACCTCCAGAGATGAAGCACCCACAACTGCTGAAGGCAAAGCTGTTCCACTGGTTAATTGTTCTCACTGTTAGGAAGTTTCTCCTTACTTCGATGTTGCCTGTCTTCGAGATTAGTTTCCAACCATTGTTGGAACCATTCTTGTCCTGCCCTCTGGTGCTTTGGATAATAATTTGACCCCCTCTTCTTTGTGGCAGCCCCTCAAATATTGTAATACTGCAATCATGTCACCCCTAATTCTTTTTTTCTTTAGACTAGCCAAACCCAAATCCTACAACCGTTCTTCATATGTTTTAGTCTCCAGGCCTTTAATCATCTTAATTGCTGTTCTCTGATTATTTTTTTTTCCCTCCAAAATCTCAACATCTTTTTCTGTAGTGTGGTGAACAAAATTGGTTGCAGTATTTCAGGTGTGGTCTTCCATATAGTTTTGTAAAGCGGTACTGATACTTCCTGTCATTTTGATTCTATGCCTCTGCTTATACAGCCCAGGGTTGTATTAGCTTTTTTGGCTGCTGCTGCACATTGCTGGCTCATATTCAAGTGATCATCCACTAGGACTTCAAGGTCCCTCTCACAGTTATTCTTGAGCCAGGTGTTGGCTAATCTGTCTTATACCTTTGTTTTTTTCCTGACTAAAATGTAAACCTTTGCTTTTTTCCACTTTGAAATTCATTTTGTTGGATAAGGCCCATTGTTCAAGTTTGTCAAGATCTTTTTGGATCCTTTTTAGAGCAGCATGGGAGTGGCATGCTTTCAGACTTCAAGGAGTCAACCTAGACAGCAGACCTCCCCACCACCACCAGGCTGACTCCGGGCATCTCTTGTTCCCCATTTGAATTCTTAGAAACCTCAAATGGGCTTTCTAAGGCAGTTGCTAGGGATCTCCTCTCAGGTGAGGGGTAATTGTTTCTGGCTAAGTACAGGTAGCCCTCGACTTACAATTGAGCTCAATATTTCTGTTGCTAAGTGACACATTTGTTCAGTGAGTTTTGTCCAGTTTTACAACTTTTTTGCCACAGTTGTTGTGAATCACTGCAGAGGTTCAGTTAGTAGAATGTTTGTTAAGTGAGTCTGGCTTTCCCATTGACTCTGCTTGTCAAAAAATTGCAAAAGGGGATCATTGCATGATACTGGGACCCTGCCATTGTCATAAATATGAGTCAGTTGCTAAGGATCTGAATTTTGATCATGCACATGTTGCAAGGGTTGTTAGTGTAAAAAATGGTCATAAGTCACTTTTTTCAGTGCTGCTGTAACTTTGAACAGTCATTAAATGAACTGTTGTAAGTTGAGGACTACCTGTATGTTCCTTGCAGCTGCAGTGCTGTGTATTGGCCAGCATCTTGTTATTCTTGGCAACTTTAAAATGGGTGGATTTCAAGCTGGCTGGGGAATTCTGGGAATTGAGGTCCACCTATATTAAAGCTCTCAAGGTTGGGAAACATTGGCTTAGTCTGAGGTGTAAAACACTTTATTCAGATGTAGTTGAGTCATAAGAACTGGACTTCTTTTCTTTTTGGTTTGAAACTATTTGCTGCTTATCCAAGTAGCTTCTTCAGTCTGAGCAAATTGGCTAGGAGAACTCCATTATATTTCCTCCAGGATGGTTTCATTTCTCACCTAATTTAAATAGGCCCATTAGGTGAGTAGGCAGAAAGTCATTAAGAGTAGTTGCTCCTAAATCCTTTCTCCTAGGTGAGTTGGGGAAGAAATACCACCAGATCAGAGTCAGCAGTGTACCTTCATTTAAAAGAAAAGGACACTCTTTTGAGGACAATAACATTCATATTTTGGATAAAGATAGATGGTTTAAGTGAGGAGCAAAGGAATCCATTTGGCAACCCTAAAGTTGTTGAGATGGCTTTGGTCAGGTCAACTTCAGGAACCCTGAAACCAGTGATGCCAAAGTGGAAAATTCTTCCCTCAAGAGTTGGAGGCCAACCCATCTGCCATTTTTTTAGGCTGTTCTTTCATCATTCCCTAGGAAGATTAAGACCACAGGTTCACCAGGGAGGATACACCTAACCACCCCACCTAGGGTACAGGATTTAGCAGCAAGGACTCTTAATGACTCTTTGCCTATTCTCCTAGAAAGCCTATTTAATTAGATGGGAAATTAAGGATTTACATAGGGTGCTTGCTCAGACTGAAGAAGCTACTCGAATAAGCAGCAAAATGTTTCAAACCAAAAAGTGAAAGTTCAGTTGCCACCACTCAACTTTAGACAACTCCACCTGGAAGACACAAAAACTTCACTGACGTGTTTCAGTGGGCTGGCCAAGTTGATTCACTAAATCTTGAAGCAGAAGTTCCTTGGTAAATCAAACTGTATGCTCTAAAATAGGACTGAGGTAGGAAAAAAAAATGGAAGGAAAAAAAAAAAATGAAATGGGAGAAAAATCCTGAAGCCAATTCCCCCACCATCAATCCTCCCCAAGTTGCCCTGTGTCCTAGTTGAGCCTTGCCTACTTCACAAAAAAGGGTAAGCAGATGGTGCAGGAAATGGTCATGAGAACCTCCTGAGAAGACACGTGTCGTTTACACAGATTTTAACAGATTAACACAGTTGGAAGGGACCTTGTAGGTCTTCTAGTTCAACAACCCCCACCCCTATAAGCAGAAGACCCGACACCATGTCTGACAGATGGCAGTCCAAACTCTTCTTGAAAGCTTCCAGTGGTGAAACTCCCATAACTTCCGAAAACAATCTCTTCCCTTGGTTTGATTGTTCTGTCAGAAAATCCCTCCCTATTTCTAGACCGAATCTCTCCTGGATCAGATGCACATTTTATGTTAAGAGTTTATGTGAACAGGAGGGGGGGGAGGGAAAGGAGATAATTGGCTTAATAGGCATGCCAAATCACCCGCACGCTGAACAGTAATGGGACATTCTCCAATCTACAGCTTAAAACTGAGATCGAGTTGAGCGGTTGGGTTTTGGCGCGTGCGGGCTCTCCCGCTGAAACTACATTCCCCAGCAGCCACCGCGGGTTGCGGCCTTTCTCTTTTCCCCCCCTTCGCGAATATGAAACGGAGAAATCAACCGAGCAAGTGGCAAGGAGGCGGGAGAAGAAGAGGTGAGGAAGGAGCGCCTAATTTGACTAAGAAATGCATCTTTTGCAAGGCAAATGTTTTTTGGGGTTTTTTTTTTTTTATTTTGTTTTTTTTTGTCCAGAAGCCCGCCGGTAGAAACCGCCTGAGCAGAGACTTTGTTTGAAATCTTTTTTTTTTTTTTTTTTAAATAAAAGTGGATGAAAGATGGGAGGACATATTTTGCGCAAATCGCGATGCCGAACATTTGCAAGCGAACGGTGGCGTTTGGAGGTCAAAGGGAGATTTTGGCGGGACGAGGATCGCGAGGAGAGGCTGCCTTCTGCCTCCCATCCCCCTTTTACTTGCCTTTTAAATTATTAATTATGAGAAAGGAAGGAGCTGCCCGAAACGTATTTTTCCTACAGGGCCTGGTATTTAAAGAACCGAAATTATTTATAAACTTACCATGGTATATCACGTGAACTTTAAGAAACACACAAACACCAAGAGAAAAATAAAATTATTTTAAGAGAATTGCACTTCCTCTTAATTTTTGGGGGGGTTCACACGGTGCTCTAAAACCACAAGGTAATCATGACCTAAGTCCACACACCTGGCTAGGAAAAAAAACCTGAGAAAGTTGAGCACCAACTAAACTTTGCATTGCTAACTGATGTGGTTGATTGTGTAAACTCAAGCTGCTGTTTGGCTTAGCCTGATGTACTAACCCAGTAAAAGAATTCACATTTAGTTTTAGCTTTGTTCGTTCAGCCATTTTTGTAAGTTACAGCTTTTGCACTCTGGTTTGTGTGAACTCATTTTTGCTTCATTCAAACCTATGATTAAGAAGCCTTGGCTTAGTGTGATACATGGCTTACTGCCTTGAACCATTTGCCCTAGTTTGTGGGAGATACTTTTCAAACTTCTTTTTATCCAGCTTGAAGAAAGATTTCAGCAACCAGAGATTGATGGACCAGTCGTGCAAGGCATCTAATTAATCAACTAACTTCATATGGAGGCTTTGGTTAGTTATTGCCTTGCATGACTTATTTAAAAAAATCTAATTTGCAAGCAAGAAAACTAGTTGGAAGGCCTGGGATGATCCCACCCTTATGCATGCTATGAAATTGGCTGTTCTGGGATCTGGAATATAGATGAAACTTAAGTAAACAGGCACAGCTTCAAATTTTGATTAGGACTTGGATATGGGACATCATTAGGTAAACAGGACCTGGGTGGATGGGGAACATCTCAGAATAAAATATTTCTCTATTTTGCCAAGATCCCAACATGGAGGAGTCAATATGTAGCTTGATAGAAAGGAGCTTTATTTTTTTCCTCCTCTGCCGTGGGAAGGACAGACTCCAATGTTTTATTGGAGATCTAAATAGTTTGCTTGCCAAAGACTTTTGAGACAGGCTAAAAGTAAAACCCACATGAAATTACCATAGTTCTTGGTTTTTTACATCTGCAAAATGTCTGGTTTGTGTGGCAGAAATCTAGGATTTTGTGCTCAGCAGAAAAGAGTGCTTATAATTTACTTACGATCATGGCTGCAAATCTTTATAATTCTTCCTTTAAATCTGCCTTCCTGGGATTTATAGCCTGAAATGACTCTGTTTGGATGAAGGAACCAGTTTCTTCAGAAGCAGCATAGCTGAATCAAGTAAAGATCTCTGATGCTTTTTTTTTTTCTCTTTCCAGTTCACAAACCAGATTTTTTCCCCATCATTATTTATAGCAGCAGCACTGAGATTTCAAAGGGCATAGTGCATTCAAGGCAATCAGAAAAGCAGAGACAAAAAGAGAAATCCCTTCGATACAGCATGGCTGCTGCTTCAAACTGAAGAGGATTTAGAGTACCTTTTTTCACCATGCCTCATAGCATGGAGACTAGCATCCATCTTGATCTCATGTTCTTCCCACTAAATCTTGTAGTGGAGTTCATAACTGCTGCCCCTGGGATTATTGCATCATTATAGTCTTACATTCCTTTTTAGGAAAGAGATCTAGCATTAGAATTTGGGCCTGTGAATATGTGAAGCTTATAGATTCTTGGAGAAGACTGAAGTCCTCTAGAGGTGGAGGAAAGACACTAGGAAAAATAAAACATACTGAACATACAGAAGAGCTGACTGGTTATATGTGACATCCCGGTATATAGCTGTAGCACTTAGACTTATATACTGCTTCATAGTGTTTTTACAGCCCTCTTTAAACAGTTTTACAGAGTCAGTGTATTGCCCCCAACAATCTGGGTCCTCATTTTACCCACTTTGAAAGGATGGAAGGCTAAGTCAACCTTGAGCCTAGTGAGATTTGAACTGCCAAATTGCAGGCAGCTGGCAGGCAGCAGAAGTAGCCTGCAGTACCTGGACCCCCTTGGATCCTCTCCTTTGCAATTTTCTGACTTCTTTAAATCAACAAATTGACAAGCTGGCATGCTGCAAAATGAGAGTCAGTTTGGTATAGTGGTTTGAGATCCCAGCCTAGAAGCCTTTGAGTTCAAGTTTCTCCTTAAGCATGAAAAACCGTCTAGGTGAATTTGAACCAGTCACTCACTCAACTTAATTCATCTCACTGGATTGCTGTGGGGAAATAGCAGAAGGAGTATTAGGTATATTCACCACTTTGAATTGTACAGGTAGTCCTCGGTTTACAACAGTTCACTTAGTGACCGATGTTGCAACAACACTGAAAAAAATGACTTATGACAGTTTTTCACACTTATGGCTGTTGTAGCATCCCTATAGTCACGTGATCAAAATTCAGACTGACTCATATTTATGATGGTTGCAGTGTGGAATGATGTTTTGATCCTCTTCTGATGAGCAAAGTCAAAAGGGAAGCCCGTTTCACTTAACAACTGTGTTACTAGGGGTTCACTTAACATCTGTGGCAAGAAAGGTCATAAATGGGGCAAAAATTAATTCACTTAAATGTCTCACTTAGCAACAAAAATTTGGGGCTTAATTGTGATCATAAGTCGAGGACTACCTGTATATGAAAAAAAAGGTGGGATAAAAATGTAAAAAGATAAAAAGTCTCTAAAACAGTCTGTATTTCCAAGGGGCCCATTAAGCTCCAGGTGAATTTCAGAAGCTTTCTGGATAAATAAAAATGATGGCTGGATGCAATCTACTACTTAGTTGGGCATATCTACTTACCTAGAAAAAAGGCAGATGAACAGGTGTAGTAGAATATGAGTATAGAAGTTTGGGTATGGGAGTATGTGGGGGGCCAGGGTAATAGCATTATGACAAACCAGGAGTTTATAATTCTAACTCAAAGTCTCACTACCTGAATGGGAACATGTCAACAAGGGCCATTTCACAGGGGACCCAAATTGTTTCCTGCAATTTGAGAGGTCTTCATTTGAAAATCAGACCTGTGGTTTCTTGCTGGCCTTCTTAATTTTTAGTTTTGTTTAGTTTAGTTTACTTTGTTGTCATTGCACCACATACAACGAAATCAAACACCATCTTCAGTGCGCATTATGACTATGAAAATAAACACACATCCTTCACCCTCCACACATTGAACCGAATCCCCCTGACACTGCACCAATACTGCACTATACAGCAGAATTCAAAAGAGCTACTGCCCTGGGATAGAAGCTGTTTTTCAGCCTGTTTGTCCTTGTTTTTATTATTGTGTACCATCTGCCAGATGGTAATAGTTCAAAAAAAAAAAAATGGTGGAAGCAGGCGACTTCACCAGTCCATTATGAAGGAACAATTAACTTAAGTATCCAGCTGAGATTGAGTATCCAGTCCATTATGAAGGAACAATTATCTTGAGTATCCTTGGCTTCATCCCCCAAACCTCATTTTACAACTGCCAACTTCTGACAGCTGAATATATGGCTCAGTTAGGTAACTTTAACTTGGCAATCGAGACTTCTCTCCATGCAGATCTTTAAACAGAAATGTGTTACCTATAGTCCTCGACTTACAACAGTTCATTTACTAACCGTTGGAAGTTACAATGGCACTGAAAAACATCATTTTTCACACTTATGACCGTTGCAGCATCCCCATGGTCACGTGATTTGCATTCAGATGCTTATCAACCGGTTTATATTTATGACAGTTGCTGTGTGTCCTGGGGGGGTAGGTGGGTCATGTCATCCCCTTTTGCGACCTTCTGAGAAGCAAAGTCAATGGGGAAGCCAGATTCACTTAACCTTATTACTAATTTAACAACTTCAGAGATTTCACTAAACAAATGTGGCAAGAAAAGTCGTAAAATGGAACAAAACTCACTTGATACATTTCTCCCCTTAGCCACATAAATTCTGGACTCAATTGTGGTCGTAAGTGGAGGACTACCTGTATTTTCCTAAATTCAAAAACTGATAAACCAAGACTACTGTATAGAACCGTGAAGGCGACCTATGGCATTTGTGCCACAGGTGGCACGCAGAGCCATTTGTACCGGCATGTGAGCTGCAAGCAAGCTTTCCTCACTTGCATGTGCGTGCCTCACAGCTGATTTTCGGCCAGTTTGAGGCCTTTTTCAGCCTCCCAAAGGCTTGAGGAAGGCTTCTGCAGGCTTCGGCAAGCTTTGTAGGCTAAAAACTAGTCCCGTTTCATCACTTCTGGTATTTTCGAAAAAACAGGAAGTGATGAAACGGGGCCTGCAAAGCTTGCAGCAGCCTTCCTCAAGCCTTTGGGAGGCCGAAAATGGCCTCAAACCGGCCAAAAATCAGCTGTGAGGTGCAGTGAACGTAAGGGGGTGACAGGGGGGGTGTAGAGATTGTGTGCGCATGCATATGGGACATCAGGGGAGTGCATTGCTTTCTGGGTGCTGGCACATGAGCCAGCATGTGCAAGCGCATGCACAAGTTTTGGCACAGGAACCCAAAAAGGTTACCCACTACTGGTATAGAAATTCCTTTTCTGGTTTTGGCCTTCATCTCTAATGGTTCTATGAATGCCAGCAATGTGTGAAATCTATTAGAAAGCACCTATATTTGGTGATGAGAACAGCTCTACATCAGATAGGACAAAATGGCCCATGCTGTGGAAAACATGGATATAATTCCCCTCCATACACACAAAGTTAGGATTGTTGACAGTATGGACGGTTGTAGGATCAATAAAGAGAAGTTAAAATTCTACAGTTAAGTTGTGGAATCTGCTGACTTCAAAGTGAGATGGGGCTACATGTAGCTATTGATCTTGACAATTGTTCTTATCACAAGGAAAAATAGGCATTCCTGGAACACCAGCATCTGAGAAGCACCCCTGGAAGAGAAGCTTTTAATCCTTTTGACTAGGTTTTTGAGCTTTCTGAAAGCATCTGGTTCACTAGTGTGAGACACAATGTTGAGTTAGATCAAGGGTCTTCAAACCTGGCAAGTTTAAGACTCATGGACTTCAACTCCCAGAATTCCTGAGCTAACATGACTGGAAGAGGAATTCTGGGTTTTGATGTCCACAAATTTTAAAACTTGCCAAGTTTGAAGTCCCCTGGGTTAGACTGTCTGTTAGCCTAATGCAGAAGGACTCCATATGTTCTTACAAGTTGGAGAGGAGATTATGTCTTTAAAGCCTTCAGAGTCTCCCTTTTCCCTCAAATAACTTCCTCAACAAAGAACCTAGTTGCTGAATGTCTATGGGGATTTTCAGTCATCCAAGTCATGGTTGTCCCAAGTGTGCTTTTTTTCAAGAGGCAATTGGACTTTCTGGTTTTTCCTAGAAGACTTTTCACTTCTCATCCAAGAAGCTTCTTCAGCTCTAACTGGATGGAGGGAAATGGAAGGAGTTATGCTCCTTGCAGACAGCTGGTCATTTCCATTCTTTTACTTTTAGTCGAGTTGTTAAGGCCACCTGGATGTTTATTTGTGTCAAGGTCACCTGAGTGGTGCAAATGGGCATGGGAGCCTTCTTGGAACTGTTGAAAGAATTGTGTTGTAGACTGGAGATAGATGATGTCTTCAGATGATGATAAACGTCTTCAAAGAAAAACAATGTACAGTTGCCTCTTGCGGGGGGGAAGCACGTTTGGGACCTACTGTAGTTGCTGAGGATCTGGGCTATCATTTTGGATTAGCCTATCAACAGGACAGGTTCTGGACCTTTACCACACCAATATGATGCTTTATGAATCAGACTCCATAAGTGCTTTGTGCTTTGCCTTTATTTTAATGACCCCAGATATGCGCCAAAGTGTTGAGGGAAGCAGCAGGAGAGGCTGTTCCTTCCTTTCTCAAGAATTCCACCTGATTTCCAGAGCCTAAAAGGATCTTATCTTCAGTTGGCAATATTGGGTGTAGTTGCATCAAGACTTTCCTTCCCTCTATCAACCAAGAGAGATGGACTATGAGAAAATGGCTCATGGGCCCCGAGGTTAACTCCACCGTTGCTCCCTATTAATTTCTCATGGTCTGAGGTTGGCTGCAGTGATCTTCTCTGGCGCTTTCTCTCCCAGATGCTTTTGCGTGGCTTATTGCAATCGCTGCCCCCTTGGATTGCAGGGCCTTGATTACTGCCGCCCCTGCTCTGGTTAAGGGAGATTCTGTTCTCCAGTATTTCCTTCCGGGAGATGGTCTGAGAGGTTGGGAATGCTTGGTTTGGTTGCTCAGAACGGTGTTCTAGTCTAGGGTGGGGTGGACTGACCAGATAGACATAGACCTCTGCTTGCTGTGCTGCCGGCAAGTGCTGATGCCACTCTAGGCCAAGGCGGGGCTGATGAACTCTGGGAGAATGTGGGTAGACGTATTCCTCAGCATTAAGGTGGGTTCTAGATGCTGCATCTGGAGCAAAGGTAGAATACAGCACCCTCCGGGGACCAGGTAAGATTGGGCTGGGGATGAAATTGGTCTCACTGGTTGGGTGATGAAAGGGCTCATGGGGCTGAGCTAAGTGGTGGGGAGCAGGCCCCTCTGTGTTTAGGCCCATTGAGCGTGTCAGGAAGCGTTGCCCGTGGGAACTACCTCCTGTGACTTCTGAACTCTGCAGCTTATCGCCTGTGGCCCTTTGGTGGCTCCTTGCCAAAACGCCATAGTTGGCTGAACTGTTTACCGTGTCAGGGGTGTGTACTGGTGAGCTGAAGCTGAAACGGACCCAGGAAGCAACCGATCCCACAGGACACGCTGGCTGGGGGGTCTCGGGGTCAGACAGATGGGAGCTTCCTTGGCTGTCCTGGATGTGTTGTTGGTTCTTGTGCCAACTGGCTTTCTTGTCATCCGTATCATGGTGGCTTGACCATTCTCCAGAATAGTAGGCCTTGTTTTTCCTGCCCAGCTGAGTGCAGAAGGCTTTGGACTCGTGAGGGTTGCCAATTTTCACAGTTACTTTCACAGGATCTACAATACAACGGAAGCGCAGAGTTGAGGGCTTTCTCTGGCCCCGGAAAAGGGCCGATTCTTTCCATAGCCTCTTGCTGCTGGAGAGAATCTTCATGGTTTTGAGCAGCCGACTGCCTGCAAACCAAGGAGAAGCAGCCTAAAAACCTTGAAAACGGGCAAGAAAACCACGGAAGGCGGCTCACAGCATGAGGTGTATGTCTATGGAGATTCTCAGCCATCCAGGTCATGGATGTCCCAAAGGTGCTTTTGCAAGAAGCAACTGGACTTTCTGGTTTTTCCTTTCTTTTGCTGAAGAAGCTTCTTGGATGAGAAGCATAATGTCTTCAAAGAAAATCCAGAAAGTCCAGTTGCCTCTTGAAAAAGCACTTTTGGGACAGCTAGAGGTGTCATTCAGCAATATCCTTGCAGAGCTACATCTCCCAGCATCTCTGAGAGCTAGCTTGATAGGGCTCTGGTGCATTCAGTGCTTTGGACCCACAATTTATTGAATTCTTGACTGAGCAAAAGTCAAGAGCTAGTTGTATTATTTTGCCTGTTATGGAAGCAATGAATGTGAGATGAGGTGGGAAAGGAAAGATCAGTTTCCAAGAATTCTCTGGAAGAGCAGTGAAGAGAACGTGAAACAAACCCCCAATTGATCCATAGACTCAGCAAAGTGATCTCCCTGGACCTGGGGGGATCATGTGCTAAGCCACCTCCTATACTGATGACCCCTAGCTATGGGGTTAATTGCTGACTGTGGAAAGTGGCTATGAGCCACTATTGGAAATAAGCAAGTACAATGTAGATACTTCCTTATTCACTCTCTCTGAATCACCCATGTGCCCCTTTTTGTTGTTCTAACTAGTCAGCTGGCTAGGATGTGATAGGCATTGTAGTCTAAATATCTGCAAGGCATCAGAAGGGCAAAAGTGGATCTTAACAATTAGTTCACAATCTAATCTTAAGGCCAATTTCCCATTTGCACCTAACCACAACACCAGCAGTGGGATCCTACTTGTTCCACCTCTGGTTCAGTGATCGCGTGTGTGCACCTAATGTGTGCGTGCGTGCACATCTTTCACACACCAGCTGAGGCCTGCAGCGCCAATCAGCTGATGAGGAAGAAGAGAAAAGCGCAGTGCTGGGTGGGAGGGCCGATTCTCCTCTCAGCTGATCGTTGGAGGCTTTTTTCACTACCCGTTCAGCCAAACCGGTAGGATTTTTTGCTACCAGTTCAGCTGAACCGGGCAGAACTGGTAGCATACCACCACTGCACAACACCAGCATTGTTAAACTTTGTCCCCTACTGACTTTGTGCCCTGCAACTTATCCAATCTTCTCCGTAACTCATGAGTGAGACACCTGTATGCCATCCTTAGCTGTGTGGTGAACAATTATTTCCCCTATTCAGATAGACGTTGTGCGTCATCTATTATGCTTCGTCACCAATCATTGTCTAAAGTGAACAACTGTGGGTGGGGTTGGAATTAAACTTGACTCTTTCAGGCTAATGGGGGGAGGGAGCTCCCCCCACTCCCTGACCAGCCTTATCTGCCCCATTATTCCACTTCCAGAGAGTAGAAGCACTGATGATATTAGTAACATTACATTGTTCAGCTGGCTGTGTGCGAAGTGCTTTAAATCTACACCATTTACCATTTTAGGAC
Source organism: Laticauda colubrina (assembly GCA_015471245.1). Classification (NCBI taxonomy): domain Eukaryota; kingdom Metazoa; phylum Chordata; class Lepidosauria; order Squamata; family Elapidae; genus Laticauda; species Laticauda colubrina. Next base: position 401,375 of record BLBF01000049.1, on the reverse strand, counting down.
ATAGCTAAAATAGTAACAGTGAAAATGACAGGTCCAAACCCTCCTGGCCCCCACCCCTCATTGCCAAAATACTCCAGATTCTGGCATTTGTTGCCTATATATGTTGTGTGTTTGGGTGTGAATAGAAGTATTCTGAATAAGCGTCCCTATGCCTTCATTACTCTGACCTATTTTTCTTGCTCTTTCAAACTTTATCCAGAATGGAGTGAAGGGGCACAACAAGAGAGCTTGAAGATGACAGGGTCTGGCCTGCAGCCACATTTCCTCTGTTCTACTGCAACACCATGATTGGTGCACATAAGCAGGAGGAGAAGGGCAAAGCTCGAGGAATCAACCAGTTACTGCTTATCACAGGCAGAGACAAAAACAGGATGGCACAGTTCAGCAATGAGTCAAAGCAGAGGCAGGATAGGAATCAGCAATAAGGATAGCAGCCTATTATTATTATTATTTTGCCATTTCAAGCAACACAGCCCTTTATATCAACAATAGAGAAGGCTCCTCAGGTTATTTTCCCTAATGCATGACACCAGTGATGGGATTCAATTTTTTTTACTATTGTTTCTGTGGGCATGGTGTGGTTTGGTGGGCGTGGCAGGGGAAGGATACTGTAAAAATCTCCATTTCATCCCCACCCCACTAACCTGCTTTCCAGTTCTGTTCTCCTGTGCAGGGCAACAAAAGAAGCCTCAGCCAATCAGCTGGGACTCGGGAGGCAGGGAATAGATGAGGGCAGGGCCAGTCAGAGATGGGATTTGCTGGTTCTCTGAACTATTCAAAATTTCTGCTACCGGAAATTTCTCCAGAACTGGTCAATACCACCTCTGCATTACACCTAATGGTGACACAAATGTGTGTTGGCAATTGTTTTCTGCCAATTTCCCCATGATGCCTCAATTTTGTTTTCAGTTCAAGGGTGCGATAGTTTTGGGTTTTCAATAAAGGGGAATATTTTCAGCTCAGGAGAGAAATGAGGTTGCTGTCTCTGAGCTTGGTTGCTTTTTTTACAGATGTTTCATTACCCAAACTAGGTAACAGCGCCAGTGATAGTAGACTTAATTATTTTGCTTTTTGTAGATATTGTGATGTCTGGTTCAGCTTTCACTGGTAAGATAATTATGGTCTGGCCCTTTTTTTTAGGTTTTTGAGGGCTGGTCTGTCCTCTGCTGTAAGTTGAACCTGTTCTCATCCTCTGATCTGTGGAATGATGGTTTGTCTGATGTTTTCTTGGACTTCTTGGAAGTTTAGCAGTTTTAAATGCTCCTAAAACTCCAAAGAATTGCAGATCGTTGACATCACCTATAGTTGAGGCCTTTTTGTAGCATTCAGTATTCTGCAATGGATAGTGGACAGCTGGACTACTAGCTCTGATTAACATTTTGGATAATGAAATGTCTTCAAGAAAACAACCAAGCTCAAAGAACCAAGGGCTCCTCGTCTTGGGTTTTCCTTTGCTTTATCCATGGTTAAAGCGATGTTACAATTTACTGAGACTTTTCACTGCTCTGCTGTTTCTTTGACTAGGATCTTTTGATATTTTTGATTATGCATTATCCCAGTTTTCTGTAATCTAGGTTTATAGCTTGTATTAAGCCACATTTACTGAATGCTTTATTCAATAAGCTATGGTTGTGTGGTTTTGTGCAGCATGTTAAAGCAAACACAACTAGAGTCATCACAACTTTGTGTCATATGTGAATTGAGCTGATGATTTTTGAAGGCTGAAGAGAAAAGAATTGGCTGGAAAAGGGAATTTGGTTGTTTCCCTCCTACTTTTTTATGCATCTATAAAATACCTTTCTTGAAGAAAGAATCATATATTTTCCTCAGGAATGGGGGAAAGGTAATCCACAACTGAAGAGAGAGAGAGAAAAAAATAGCATTCAATTAAGTATCTTAGCATACTGAAATAGTTTGGATCTTCCCCAATGGTTCATTGCTCATCAGAGCTTCCAACCAAATTTTCTGATGCTCTTGAGTAAAACTGGAAGAACTTAAGTCAAGCTATACGAGATGATGCTCTGGTTATTTTCCATCTAGATGACTGCCCAGAACTCCTGCAATTATAATAAGAGAATTAGCTGGAATAGTAAGAAAGGGCAGCCCAGGGAACAGGATTTTGCTGGTCTATGGGTGGCATGGCAGAGGGTGCTTTCCATGCTTTGATTGGACATTCCTGAAGGCATCCTCCTCCTATTCATTGCCTGGGTGGAAAGCAAATACGATCTTCTAATAAAAAGGACAAAATATAGATACTTTTGGATACAGGTATAAGTAACCAATAGGGATATAAAGACATAACTCATTGCATATAGACACAACTACCACATCCACAACTGCCCAGAGGACGACTAGGAATCCAACTACTGGGGATTCAACTACAATCCATAGCTTCCCCAACAGTATAAGAAGGGATGCTTGGAAATATAGTTTGGGGGCAGGATATCTCTCTGTATATAGCACTAGCAGTAGTACTTAGACTTATATACCGCTTTATAGTACTTTACAGCCCTCTCTAAGCAGTTTTACAGAGTCAGCATATTGCCCACAATAATCCGGGTCCTCATTTTACCCACCTCGGAAGGATAAAAGGCTGAGTCATCTTTGAGCCTGGTAAGATTTGAACTGCCAAATTGCAGTCAGCCGGCAATCAGCAGAAGTAGCTTGCAGTACTGCACTCTAACCACTGTGCCACCATGGCTCATATATATTTCCCTTTAAACCCAATGCATGACTTACAGTTGGCCTGTTTATCCCTCTCCTTCACACTACTGTAAGTCATGCATTGGGTTTAAAGGGAAATATATATGAGATCAGAGTTTGGATTCTCCAACATTTCTATTTTATGTCTATGGAGATTCTCAGTCATCCAGGTCATGGTTGTCCCAATGATGTTTTTTCCAGAGGCAACTGGACTTTCTGGTTTTTCTTTGAAGATGTTTCACTTCTCATCCAAGAAACATCTTCAGTGCTGAAGAAGCTTCTTGGATGAGAAGCAAAACACCTTCAAAGAAAAAGCAGAAAGTCCAGTTGCCTCTGGAAAAAGCACCTTTGGGATTTATATTTTTAGTTTTTTCAACAGCTGCAGGGCTCCTGGAATTGGGTTCAGTTGCGCCTGGATAAGAGTTACGCCGTGTTATAAATTTTACAAATAAGTGACATCAGGAGACCTTGCTCATAGTGACTCATGCTTTATTTACCTCCTGATTGGATTATTGCAGTGTCCTCTATGTGGGGGCTGTTCTTGAAGATCATTTAGAAGCCTCCAGGGGTCCCTATGGGTACTTATGGACATAGGTCATTCCCCCCTCCCCCCTGTAATATAATTGCTCTGAGAGCTGTGTTACAATAGGATGCAATTCAAGGTGCTAGTTATCACCTTAAACCTCCCAGGACTGGGATAACTATGAGGACTACCTGTTCACAAGATTATCTGCACCCCAAATTCCCATGGGGAGGCCATGGTGCTGGTCTCTTCATTTAAGAGTTGCTCTGTCATGGTACCAAAGTGATGTGCATTTTGTGTGATTGTCACCTTCCAATGGAACTGTCTTCTCTCTCAAATGCTGCCTTTAGCAAGGAGGTGAAGACTGGGGTTCTTCCCAGACATTTGGGTCTAGTTCAATAAAATACCTTACAGCAGACACAGCCAACCCACAGCCCATGGGCTACATGCAGCCATGGACTTCTGACAATGTAACCCCACAAAATCATAACTTTTAATATTATTGTGTGATTTTATATTATAAAACTATATTTTGTATTTTATATGTGGCCCAAGACCATTCCTCTTCAGCATCAGTTGTTTTAATCTGTTCTGTCAGTTTGTCATTTTTGCATATTTGAGTTATTTTTACAAATGATATACACTCTGGGATTTTTTTCTTGCTTAATGTTTTTTATATGCTGCCCATGCTTTTTGAGTTCAGCAGCTGTGTAAATCCCTGTAATAAATAAATCAATAAATGCTATATATATTCTCCTCCTTTACCTGGATCTGCTATTTGTCTCTGAGTTGGGCAGCTGTATAAATGCAGTCGATTTATGTTCCTCTCCTTTATCTGAGTCTGTTTTTTGTCACTTAAATCGATATTCACATTTTTGCAGGGCCAAAATGCTGGAGAAGCCTGTTGTGTGAGGAGTTAGAAGCTTTTTGTGGGTTAAAGGAATGGTGCTTTTGGAATTGTTGGAAAGGCTAACATACTCTTACTAATATTAAATGTACATTCCTTGACTCTCATAGGAGAAAGCAAAGTATAATAGGTAAAGGCTAGGTCACACTGGCCAACGGATGCAAAACATATGCAAAAAGGACACAGCGGACGAGCAAAATTTTGGGGGTGGCTCCATCCGTTGTTACCCGCTCTCAAAAGTGGCGAAAATTTGCATAAACAGAACGGAAAGGAACGGACGGGGGTAGAACGTAGCGAGGATGGTAAGCGGATGTTCATAGGAAGCCTAGCGGATGATAGAGGATGGAAGTGGATGACACATCCGCAGGGCTTCTGGGGGAGAATAGCAAAGCGGACGCGTAGCGGAAGGAGCGGATGCGTAGCGGATCCAGCTCCACCTCCACAGAAAGCAGGCAGAGAGGCAGACTGGAGGGCTAGAGCCACACTGTCCTCTTGGAGATCAGGGACACAATCAAAACCAGCACAGATCCTCTCAGCCGGTCCACAGCGACATACCATCCTCTAACCGCAAGCTCTTCATCACCTACGTGAGCCAGACCTGCCCGAGGCCCAGTACCAGGTGATGAAGCAGAAGATAACAGCACTGCTGCACCACCCTCCAGGCCCAGCTGAACCTGCTCCGACCCACTCCAGGACTGCTCCTCTACCCCAGGTGATGTCACAGCCCTTCCACGGCTTTCAACAGCCCATCACCTACCAAGGCTATGAGTACCAGGACTTTCCACAGCAGAGGCAGACCTTCCCAGTCCAGGCCCAGGTACATCGCACACCACAGACGCCTCAGTTGACCCAGCTGTAGACCAGACAGCCCCACTACACTCCTCCTTCCTCCACCCCACAGCCAAGCCCGTCAACAGAAAATCTGTCATCAGTATTGTGCCTGACATCCTTGAGGAAGGGCCTCTCAACCTCACGGGACTGAGTCAGCTCTCTGAGAGCTTCCTGAACACACCATCCCCTGTTGTACTCTCGGGGCCAAGCACCCCAATGGTGCCTCAGACCAGCACTCCAGCCACAGCCACCTCCACAGTCCCTGGCCGCTCGACAGCTGAGACCATGGACATCCCACAACTATCCTTACCTATCCCACAAGCATGCAAAAGCTTCACCATTTTTTCAAAGTTTTCACCAACACTTTAAGTAAAAAAAATGAACCAAGTGTGTGAAAAAATGGTGAAGCTTTTGCATGCTTGTGGGATAGGTAAGGATAGTTGTGGGATGGGTAAGGATAGCTGTGGGATGGGTAAGGATAGTTGTGGGACAGGTAAGGATAGTTGTGGGATGGGTAAGGATAGCTGTGGGATAGGTAAGAATAGTTGTGGGATGGGTAAGGATAGCTGTGGGATTGATAAACCTCCAGTGCAAGCATAGTGGGACTGTATGGTCCACCCTCCCAGCTGCCACACATATGGCCCTTTTTTATCAATAACAATGCATTCATTGATCAACACATTTCAAAATAAACAAAGCTCTTTATTAATGCCCTATTCATTGTAGGGCCACTCAATATACATGGCACAATCTCATCAGTGTTATGAGACAGGCTCAAGGAAGCATCCATTAACCATCTACCATCCTGTCTTGCCACTCCACTGCTCCAGCTGGGGAGTTGCACCAGTGTTTCAGGAGGTTGCGCTGCTTCTTCCCTTCACGTGAAGCTCTGTTGGGGCCTTGTACATCCACAGTGTCTATCAGGTTTCGTCCTTGCCTCCATTCCCCAGGCTCCATGTCCCCATTCCCTTGTTGACGGTCCACAAGCCTATTCTACAACACTGGGTAGCGGGTGCGCATGAGATTGTGCAGGATGCAGCAAGCTTCCACAATGCTCCTCACAGTCTGTGGGTGATGCTGCATGGTGGTGAGAAGTACCTGGAACCTGTTGGCCAGGATGCCAAAGGCGTTCTCCACCACCCGTCTTGCCCTGGACAGCCTGTAGTTGAAGATCCTCTCTTCACGGGTGAGGCATTTGGAGGTGTAGGGCTTCATGAGGTAGGTTGTGAGGGAGAAGGCGTCATCCCCCATGATGAAGTAGGACACATCTTGCGTGTCATTGGGCAGGGGGTCTGGATCTGGGAAGCCCACGATGAGGTTGCGTTCCAGCCCATCCTTGAGGTCACTGGCGTTGTATACTTGGCTATCTGAAGCTGACCCGTTGCCTGAAGCATCGATGTACATGAACTTGTAGTCAGCCTCAACCATGGCAAAGAGGATGATACTGAAGAAGCCCTTGTAGTTGTGATAAGAGGACCCTGAGTTGGGTGGAGCTTTGCAGGCCACGTGTTTCCCATCTATGGCTCCAACGGTGTGGGGAAAGCTCCATTTCTGATACCACTGTTCTGCAACTTTCCTCCAGCCTTCTTCAGTGGTGGGGCACTGGAGGAGCTCCTCCACATATTCTTCGATGATGGCCTGCACCACTTCTCTGACCACTTTGATGATGGTGTTGTGTGGCACCCTCCAGGCATACTGCATGTTTCTGTATGTGGTTCCTGAGGCCAGGTGGCGCAGAGTCAGTGCCACCTTCAGTCCAGGGTCCAGGCTGGGATGGAAGTTGGTGCTCGGCTTGGTCAACCTGGGTCTCAGTCGCTCAACAAGTTTATCAAACATGGCTGGTGGCATCCTCATGAAGTGCCTGGAATGCACGAGTGTCTTCATTCCTCAGCTACACCATCAGCTTGTCATACAGTCCAAACTCCACTCTTCTCCCAATCCATCGTCGGACCCACACAGCTCCTGGACGTCTCCTTCTTCTCCTTGTGTAGAAAAGGTTAAAGTCTGAACAGGGCTTGGTTCTGGTGTTGAATGATCGCAGCTACCATAAGGGTTGTGTGATGATCCATGGTGGAGATCAATGGATGATGTGGAAGAGCAAGACCAAGGGTGAAGAGGTCTGTACACCATGGCTGCTGGACTCATACTGAGATCCAGGTGATTTCCTCCCCCTTTTTATAGGAAATATCGGTTTTCCACTAGGTGTTCTTCCACATACTCTAGGCATACTCCAGACATCCTAAATATCCGAGATACGTCCCATATACAAACGTTTTGTCTGTTTTAATGCTTTATATACGAGATGCATCCGCTTACATCCTTTCTATTTCCGTGTTACTAACGCTGTGTGGACGTTCTGTGTATCTTTCGCTTCCTCCCTCTTTCCGTTTTCAGCTGGAGCCGATGTGAGTTGTGAGGATGCCCAGAGGATGCCAAGAGGATACAGCGGACGTGTAATGGATGACAACGGACATTGAATGTTTGTTGCCTGTATGTGTCGCGGATGTACATTGTATGCGACGGAAAGTTCATCTGCTCAAAAAGTTTTGAGCTGCACAAAACTTTTTGAGCGGATGAAATAGCAGTAGACGGATGTTTGACGGATAGAGTGTATGAAACACGTACACAGTGAGTACACAACGGATGCATCACGTTTTCCAACGGATGGCAAGCTTTTTTGTCCGTTTTACATCCTCTTTGCATCCGTTGGTGCAGTGGGACATGGGCTTAACTTAGTAGTCAGTCCTGAGTTGCTTTTTTAGAAAATTGAATTATTGGAGATCTGTGTATGTATCTCCTATGTCCCATTTCTGTTGATTCTGAGAAAATTCTTCAGGATTTTCTTTGTAAGGAAAACCTTTATAAGGGGCCCTCTTAGCAGAACCCTTTTTTTTTTCTTATTATTGTTTATTTAAAAAGTAAAACTTTGTTCGGTCAACCTGGGATTTTAAGTCCCCTTTGCTTTCTTGGCAGCTATTTAGAAGTAGTTTTTATTGCCATTTTGCAAAAACTTTCTTCAGCTCCCCATTATAGTCAACTGTGCTGATCCTCCAGTGCAGAGGTATCAAACTTCGCAGCCTGTGGGCTGGATGCGTCATGTGCTGGCCACGCCCAGCCCCATTTTAACAAAAGGGGTAAAAGTTGTGATACGACACATGACAATGTGTCTTCACAGATCTGACACCCTTCCAGTCAAGTACCAGATCTGCTTTTTAAATAAAGTCCTACACTTTACTGTTATTAATAAAGGTTTTCTTTGCTTCACACACTTGGTTCATTTCTTTTACTTAATAAAGTCTTGGTGGAAACTTTGAGAAAATGGTTAAGCCTTTGCATGCTTATGGGATGGGGAGGGATACCTGTGGGATGGGTAATAGCTATGGGATGGGCAGGGATACGTGTGGGATGGGTAATATCACAGATCTGACAACCAGTACCAGTCAAGTTGAGACCACTTTTTTTCTGGGATTAACCAAATTGTGGTAACATGCTGCTGCTTGATTATTGTAAGTGCTCACTGTTGACTTGTTTTGAAAGTCTAGACCTAATTCACACCTTTACCACTATCACCCAGGAAAGAACAAGCCTTGTTTTAACTATGATCATTTGCTTGGAGAAAAAGCATCTCAGCAGAAAGCCTTATATCCAGAAGAGGCTCTTAGATCCAGTAGAGAAGTTCATAGAAGCCTCAGTGCCTTAATGCCCAGGGATGTTCACCCAATGCCGACAACTTGGAAAGGCAAATTTTCCCTGTGGCCCATCCCACTTGTGAGGACATGCATTAATACCCACCTGATTCATTTTGCTTACCAAGGCAATCAATTTAACGGCATATTCCAGTAAAGCAAAAAGGCCCAACACAATCAGGATGGTGGCTAAGAGTTTCTGATGGGTCTCACCAAAAGGGAGGCAACTGTTGTACATCTTGTCCCCAGGCGTGGCCATGGTTGGCAAGAGAAAAACAAAAAACAGGCAAGCTGAGAATCAGAAGAGCATCTTCCCTGTCATGGCTGTGTTGCCAGCTGCAGCCACAGCGCCAGCTGCAGCTGTAGAGGATCTCCAAAGGACGGATAAGTCCAAGCACAAGCCCTTTGTGACATTTCTTCACTGGTGAGTCAAGCTAGAATTGTCTTGGTTGGGCCAATCAGAAGTCTTCTACAAAGCTACAAGAGATCTTCATCCATTGGATAGATGTCATACCATGTGAGCCTTTGAAACCTAGGGTTTGGTGGACAACCTACTGTGACCTTCTTTTCAAATCAGGCTAAGCTGTAGTGGTTGTGTTAACCTCCCATACTCAGTCAAGAACCCCATCATGTGAAGCATTGAGGTCAGGAGGAAGCATCATGTTCACTGATTTATTTCCAAATCATACTGGAGAAATGGATCTTTGGGGCCAATCCCTGTTTAGCCTAATGAAGTAATGCTTCTTATCATCCTAAACTCACTGGAAGAAGGAAAATATCACAAATTGGGAATTTTTATTGTCCCAAAAGCTCCTGAAATGCCAGAAAATTATCTCCTGAAATGCCAGAAAATGCTTCTTGGATAGTGAAAATGAGGGCTTCCCCAATAATTCTGTCCCATTCTCTGCCTCATTCTTTGCTGGCCTTTGATTCTGCTCCAATTATTTTGACTAGAGATTTCCAGAATTTGTAGCCAGCCAGCACCCCAACTGAAGTCCTTTTTAATGGGAGATGCTAAAAATGTACAGCAACTGTCATTCCTGCTGAGTTTTAGATCTTTGCCAGAATAGCTCTTTAAATGGGTTCTGCTGATTTCCATAATTCTTCTGTTATTTGTCTGTATCTATGTGCTTTTAAACATTTTTTTCATTTATTAAACATTTAAGAAACAAATTGAGAGACTACATAAAGACAGTAGAAAAAGAATATAGTGGATGGTAAATAAAATTTCAATATGTAAAACAGTGAATGTACAATTGATAAAAGATTTAAAATTTATTATTCCATAGATTGCCTATATTAAACTAGATTTAAATCATCTTGAGAAACCACTGCAAATTACTGCAAAACACTAAACATTAATACCAAGGTGTTTCTGGTGCCCAAGCAAATCTGTAGGCCTCTTTAAAATAATTCAGTCATGAACTATGAAACCAGTCTTATAAATACAGGTAGTCCTTGACTTCAAATTCATTTAGTGACTATTCAAAGTTATAACATCACTGGAGTGACTCAGGACCATTTTTCACACTTACGACCGTTGCAGCATCCCCATGGACACAGGATTTACATTCAGATGCTTCATGGCTGACTCATATTTATGACCACTGCTGTGTCCTGGGATCTTATGATCCCCTCTTGCAACCTTCGGACAAGCAAATGGGGAAACCAGATTCACTTAACAAATCTGGCATTGGGTTTAAAAAGAGATATATATAAGCCATGATGGCACAGTGGTTAGAGTGAAGTACTGCAGGCAGCTTGTCTTGACTGCCGGCTGCCTGCAATTTGGCAGATCGAATCCCTCCAGGCTGAAGGTTGACTCAGCCTTCCATCCTTCTGAGGTCCGTAAAATGAGGACTCAGACTGTTGGGGGCAATAGGCTGACTCTGTAAACTGCTTAGAGAGGGCTGAAAAAGCACTGTGAAGCTATTCAGTATTTCACTTAACAAATGTGGCAAGAAAAGTTGTAAAATGGGGCAAAACACACTGAACAAATTTCTTGCTTAACAAACATAAGTTTGGGGCTCAATTGTGGTTGTACGTTAAGGACTACCTGTATGACAAAATCATACTGAATCAAGCTGAAATTTACCCCAAATGTCTGCACAGAAAAAGGGGCTTCACTATCTATGAGCATTTGCTGACCATTGGTACCGAGCTGATGCCAGGTTTGTTACATTTTTATGTTTCACTTTTTAGGAATTTGTACAGGTAGCCCTCAACCACAACTGAGCTCACAATTTCGGTTGTTAAGCAAGACAATCATTAAATGAGTTTTGCCCCATTTTGCAACCTTTCTTGCTGGAATTGTTAAGTGAATCACTGCAGTTGTTAATAACGTGGTTCAATGAGTCTGGCTTCCCTATTGACTTTGCTCGTCAGAAGGTCACAAAAGGTGATCAAATGATCCTGGGACACTGTTACCGTCATAAATACATACCAAGTGCCAAGCATCTGGATCTTGATCATGTGATATGTGGATTTTGCAATGGTCATAAGCGTGAAGATAGCAATAGCAATACCACTTAGACTTATATACCACTTTATAGTGCATTACAGCCCTCTCTAAGCAGTTTACAGAATAAGCTTATTGCCCCCAACAATTTGGGTCCTCATTTTGCCCACCTTGGAAGGATGGAAGGCTGAGTCAACCTTGAGCCTGGTGGGATTCAATCTGCCAAACTGCAGTGGGAGTAGCTTGCAGTACTGCACTCTAACCGCTGCACCACCGAGGCTTAAGATGGTCATAAGTTACCTTTTCAGTGCCATTATAACTCTGATTACTAAACAAATGGTTGTATCACAAATATACACTTTGGAAAAAATAGGCATAGCATATTTGGGCTACAAAAAGCTGAGTGGCCCTGAATGACACCACAGAGTTTTAGTTGTCTCCTTGCTACTGTCTCATGGGTATTCATGTTTTTGCAGTTGAGGTATACCTAACAAAGCAATCTAGTTGCTTGGATAGAGTAGAATGAGTTGGAAGGGATGTAGAGGTCTTCTAGTCCAGCATCCTGCTCAAGCATACCATTTCAGATAAGTGACAAGTCTCTTCTTAAAAACCTCCAGTGATGAAGCACCCACAATTTCTGAAGGCAAAGCTGTTCCACTGGTTGTCCTGTTAGGAAGTTTCTGCTTAATTCCAGGTTGCTTTTCTCCTTGAATTAGTTTCCATCGTTTCTTGTCTTGCCCTCTGATGCTTTGGAGAATCATTTGACCCCCTCTTCTTTGTGGCAGCCCCTCAAAGACTGGAATATTGCTATCATGTCGCTCCCAATTTTTCTTTACTTTAAACTAGCCACATCCAAATCCTGCAGCCGTCCTTCATGTTTTAGTCTCCAGGCCTATGATCATCTTAGTTGCTCTTCTCTGAACTTTTTCCAGTCTCAACATCTTTTTTGTAGTATGGTGACCAAAATTGGTTGCAGTACTCCAGGCGTGGTCTTACTAGGCTTTTATAAAGCAGTACTAATACTTTACATGACCTTGACTCAATGCCTGTTTATATAATCCAAGATTGTATTAGCTTTTTTGGTTGCTGCTGCACACTGCTTGAAAGGTCACCAATGTAGATTAGCAATTCTTGCCCTCCCAGGCTTGTAACTTTCGTAACATATTATTGGGTTTGCAATATCATTTGTAAGTCAAGCACAAGATGCAACAGCTGGCATTGTTGCCTTCCTAAAATGAACAGTTTTTCTCCTCATGATTAATTACTTAGCATATGTATTCAGCTCAGGAAGACATTAATTACTCAGTGTTTATGGAGAATGTTCCTTTGTCTTTCAATTCCTTCAGATTAGTGATTCTCAAACTTGGGAACTTTTAAGATGTATGGTCATCAACTCCCAGAATGTCGAATTGAAGCCTACACGTCTTAAAGTTTCCAAGTTTGAAAAAGACTATTTTAAATTATATCACTTGAAAAACCAGTTTCTGTTTGGAGTGTATAATGCTTCAAAATACCCATGCCCCACAGACATCTTACATAGTGCAAGAGCTACAGGAGATATCTAGTGTGATGTGACAGTTAAGGAATTGGGAAAAGAAACCCCAACATTCAAGTCTACTTCAGCCACCAAATGGTTTAACAGGAGATCCAAGCGAATCTATGGTGATACCCTAGGGTTCAACATCAAGCTAGCCAAACTAGTCATCTTATGAAGTCGGCTGCAGAACATGAAAGTTTTCACCTGAAGCTCCCTGGGTACCCTAGGGACAGTTCTGCTCTTAGCTCAACCTAGTTTACAGAGTTGATGGTGTGTGGATTAGAAGACCTCCAAGGTCACTTTCAACTCTCATATTTTCTCTCTCTCTCTCTCTCTCTCTCTCACACACACACACACACACACACACACGCACACGCACACGCACACACTGTTGGAGGAATGTAATATATGGGAATGACTTGAGAGACAGGAGAAAGATCCATGTATTGTCCATGACAATGGACAAATGGCATCTGGGTCTGTAGAAGGCATGAGGACATGGCAGAATACAGAAGAGCAGAGTTGGAAGGCACTTTGGAAGTCTTCTAGTCCAAACCCCAGCCCAAGCAGAAGACCCTACAGTGTTCTGGACAAATGTCTGTGGAATGTATTCTTGAAAACTTCCAGTATTGGAGCGCCCACAACTTCTCAAAGCAAGTTGTTCCACTGCTTATTTGTTCTGTCAGGAAATTTCTCAATTCTAGGTTGGATCATTCTTTGATAGGTTTCCATCCATTTTGTGTGTTGCCCTAAGATACTTTGGAGAACAGGTTGTCCTCCTTCTTTGTGACAACTCTCAAACATCGGAAGACTGCTCTCACTCCTGGTCCTTCTATTAGACTAGATGTACCTAGTTCTTGCAATTGTTTGTTCTATGTTTTGGCCTCAAGACCCCAATCATCTTTGTTGCTCTTCTTGGCACTCTTTCCAGAGTCCCAACATCTTTTTGGTAATGATCAGAACTGGACAGAGTATTCCAGGTGTGGTCTTAGCAAGATATTATATAGTGGCACTAATTCTTCATGTGTTCTTGATATTACCCTTCTATTGATGCAATCTAGGACTGCACTGGTTTTTTTGACGGCTGCAGCAAATTGCTGGCTCATACTTAAGTGGTTATCCACTAGGACTCCTAATGGATAGTGGATAACTCAATAATTACTACTGCTGAGCCAGGCTCCACCTATTTTATAACTATATTTGGTTTTTCTTGCCTAAGTGTACAGCCTTACTTTTCTAGCCACTGAATTGCATTTTGTTGAATCGGGCCCAGTATTCAAGTCTGTCAAAATCTTTCTGGATCTTGATCCTATCTTTCGAAGTGTTGGTTAATTGTCCTGGTTTGGTCATCTGCAAATTTGAGGAATTCTCTTCTACTCCCTTATCTAAATCATTCATGAAGATGTTGTAGAGTACTGGGGCTAAGATAGTACCCCACTGCATACTTCCTTCCACGTAAATGTAGTTTCTGTTGAGGACTACACATTTGAATGTGGTTGGTCAGCCAGTTACAAATTCATATGATGGTGATACCGTCTATCCACATTTTCTATCTTATCAAGAAGTAGGTTGTGGTCTACTGAAATTCGAGCAAACTTGAACATTTCACTGGCCCACTAGTTTTGTCACTTTGAAAAGAATGAAGTAAGATTAGTTTGGCATACAGGCATCTTAAAGGGGCCTTTCCTAGTGTCTTATATTGGAAAGACAGAGTTGGAATGAGATGTATTTTCAGTTTTGCAAGATTCTCTTAATATAACCTTACAATAAAGTATATGCTTTTTGTCTGGACTACCTCACAAGACTGACAAGGAAGGAGTGAAATTGATGGTTTTAAATGAAAAGCAGGATAAAGGGCATTTTTTACTTTCCTGAAACCTTTAAGTCATATATCTCACATATATACCCATGCTATGAATACATACTCTAAGTTCTAATGTTTATGTAGTCAAAATGGCACTTCCAATGCCAAATGGTTTATTGACACAAAGGGGAAGGGATTGTTGCATGCTGTTGTGGAACTATAAAGAGAATGTTAGGAAATGAGAAAGGACGGAGGAAGTTCTCTCATCTCTCAGTCAAATGAAGGATATATGTCTTGCTGTTGAGGTTGTCTAAAGTTTGGAGGTGAGCTAGGAATGGAAAGCTATACTGAAAAAAATCTTTGGCAGGCTGAGCATATCACCTCCCAATATTTCAAGCTCAGCATGTAAATAAAAACAATTCTTCTTTTGAAGAAATTAGTGTGCCTGGTCAGTTGAGAGAAAAGGTTATTCTTATAAATGGCTTTAGGAAGTATCTAAATTCATCCTGGAACACCAGAAGGATGCATCTGAATTTGAGAGACTGTCATCTATAATTATTAGGAAAACCAAAAGAAGGAATCTGACTTTTGGATGGTTCCAGCTTCCTAAGTTTGCTAAGCACTTAAAGAAGTGGACTTTTGAATTTTAATTTCCTGTAATTTTAATTTGCTTTTATTAGTTTTAGGCCGATTAGAATAAGCCTTCCAAACTTTCTTTTTTCAACCTGTAGTAGATACAAATGCTGCCATCTTCTGGCTCAAGTAATGTTTAGTATCAACAATACTTTTCTTTTTAAAAGTAACCTTTTAAATTTTTTTATCATTCATCCATTTTTTTTAATTTACAGTGGGCAGTTAATTTCTGAAAAACTGCTTTTCAGTGCTAGGCCAAATATCATGTACAGATATTTGTATGGTGTTCAGAAACATAAATCAACATAAGCAACTTGTAGATTTTTAAAAATATATATATTTTAAAAATTTCATAGAAAAGACTAGCCAAAAGGGGAGGGGGAAAGGAGAAAAAAGTGCAGTACTTACTTATTTGTGCTTCAAAGACACACTCTTAGAAATTAAGCTGTTTATGAAGAACTTGTGACACTTGCACGCAGGGTTGCTTGAATCTCATCCATTTCTTGTTTCTTTAATGGTTAGTAAAAGTTTTCAATAGTTATCTAAAAACTCCTTTTACAACCTTGTAATCCTTGTTTGGGGTAGAATCGGGGCAACTGGATGGAGCTGAACATTTACTAGCCGGATGCCCTCCTTGATGCCCACATGTAGTTTTACAGATAATATTACCTTGTTTAAGTAGAAATTCCAGTTTTTAGTAAAGTTTTAGTGTTTCTGATTTGATCTCTAAAAGTATCTCAAGGGATTGGGGTCTGCAGGATTAATTTATTTATGTAAAGTTTTCACAGGGCTGTTCGAGCAAAGCTGACTTCCATACTGTATACCAGTTAACAAAAATATCTGTAACAAAATGAATATCAGTTAAAAACAAGTATAACAATTATTCAATGAGTGTAACAATTGGCCTCAAATTTATTGTGATCAGTTGTTGTAATCATTGTCCCAAATGCCCAAGGACTCTGCGAATGCCTTAAAGCAGTTATGCCTGCCATGGAAGTTGTACTTCCATTGTGGACACATGTAGTTCTCAACTTACAACAGTTCTGACTGGAATTTTGGTTATGAAATGATTCAGTCATTAAATGAGTTATCATGTGACCAGATCTATTTTTTATAACCATTTTTAATGCAAAGTTCCCAGTGGACTTTTGTTGGAAGCTGACTGGGAAAGTCACAAAACAAGACTCGACAACCATTTTAAGTATGAACTGGTTGCCAAGAGCCCAGATTGCAATAAGGTAACCGTGGGGTATGTATGAAGCGATGGTCCTAACTTTGTGGATGTCGCCTTTTCCAAGGTTGTTGTAACTTTGAACTGTCATTGAATGGTCTTAAATTAAGGACCCTTTGTACAGTTGATCAACAAAAGTGCATTAAGTTGATGGGTCAAACTGATTTCTGAAGTACCTTAAATGCAGATTTAAACAATTAGCAGAGGAAGGATAACATGCTTCTCGGACCTTTCCATTTCAGGTCCATCTACAAGAAATCGTCAACAAATGAAAAGTTATACCGTAGATTTGTTCCCTCGAACAACTCTCGAGACAGATAAAGAAGTGTAAGTCATATGGTCAATCACCTACAATTAGGAAGAGAACATTCCATAAATAATTGTACTCTGTTTGCTCTTTGTGTGACTTCAGGTCTGCTTATACTACGTACAACACCAGAGTGTAATGCTGGGAGTGGCAGAGCTCTATTAATCCTTGTTTTGCCAGCAGTGCACCAACAACTGCCATCTATGAACATGTGAGAAGATTAAAATGATTCCCCTAGCAGTTCCTATATAATATTTTTAATAGCTGGCAAGAATTGATCAAAAAAAGATAAAGAGTGCCAGAAACAAAGAGAAATAAAGGGAAATTATTGGTTTTTTTGTGTGTGTGGTAAAGGAACAAATTGATGATATGATACAACAGGGTACAGAATAGAATCCACATGGTGAAAATCATAAAATAAAACTTTTATACCATAAGCAAAGCTAGTGTTTTGTAAATCATCATGCTGGTTCATCATCTGTCTACATAGTTTTGTCATAGCGTAGCAACCTATTTCAGAAATTGTCAATCTGCATTTTCTTATCAATTCATTGTCTTTTCTGTATCAATTTGGGGCAATTAAGAGGTTCTGATAAGATGCCCAACTTTTATTTTAAAACATGGACCGCTTGCAAATTGTTAGACAGCTTACTGAGTCTCTTAGTAAGCAGTTCAAATTCCAGCATGTACATAACTCATTATAGAAAAAAATGTTGCTTTATTCAGTAGCACCATCATTGTTGAAAAGAAGCATCTTGTGAAACCCTGGGGCCTGAAGTTTACAGGTTAATTCAACCAGGCCATGAAGTCTGTTCTTAGAAAATAAATAAAGTTCGAGGTCAAAGCATAAATAATTGATGACTTTTCGATAGATACCCTGAATGGAGTTCACTGGACCACAATGTGAAAACTGATTTCTTAAAATCCTCACTGAGGCACCTTCACATTGTGCTGAAGAAGATGAGTAATAACAACCAGATTGCTACTTAGGACATTTGCTTAGCTTCCTACTAGGAAAAAAAAGGTAAATTTTGAAATAACTTATAAAGATGGCACCAGAACCAAGTCAGGGCAAAAATATAGGATCCCAATTGCAGTGAAAAGAATTTAAAAATATTTTGTTCATGATTTTATATCTGTTCATATACTGTAAATCTTTGAGAGATGTTAAAATATTTTAAACTGTTTGTTTTCTCACTGTTAACTATTCCACAATTCTGTTCGAAGTCCTGTTAAAGGAGGGAGCACTATGGCTGTCAGGCACAGTGTGATCCTATGCATGATTACTTGAAATTAAGCCACAGGTTATAGGCCCACAGCCTTTAAGTATAGGTAGGAAAAAATGGCCAATGTACAACACTTAAAGTGAATGCAGTTCCCATAAAAACAACATGTAAAAACAGGAGAAAGGAAAAGACAACTGAGCATTTTTCTTTCTTTCTTTTTTGATTATTCTTATTTTGGCCTCATTAAAAGCACAAGGAAGAAGCCCAACTGACAGGCACGGTTAGTTAAGTTTCTGGTAGAAATTCCTTCCTCAGTTGAAGTTCTTGTGGCACCTTCAAAATAAAAAGGAACACAAGAATTTGTAAGAAAGGCTGTTTCAGAAATCATCCAATCCAAATATGGACACAAGGATCCAAACGTTTATTTTATGAACCAATTAAATCAAGTGTCAGATATGGAAAGAACAATTGTTATGCTAAGATAAACTGACCTATTAATTCCTACAAAATCTGTAACATTTTGTTTTGCTAGTTAAGATTCATGTATATATAATAATACAATATAAGAATAATTTTATTTATGTTTGATGGTAATACTCTACTTTACAAATCCAAATTATACTCTCCTATTACAGGTATTCCTCAATTTAGGACTACAGCTAGGACCAGAATTATCTTAAATTATGCAGATCATTAAGCAAATCATCACAAGATCTACCAGATTTTCTAACATTTTTGTGTGTGATTAAATGAATCACCATGGTCGTTAAGTGAATGCTATGGTCATTAAACAAATTCATTGTCTACAATGGGCTCCCTCCACAAAACTGGAAGTAAATGCTATCTGGCAAAAAAGCCACAAATCAGGGTCACATGACCACAGGACTCTGCAAATGGCTATAAATATGAGCTGGGTACCAAAAATGAATCATGTTTGAATTCTGGTCATAAGAACATTTTGGGGGGTGCATCATAACATCAGATGTTTGCTAAGCAGCCTGTCATACATTAAAAAGTACCTGTATATTTAATCTGCTTAACAGGGTTGAGAAGTATTTCAGGTTTAAAAGGGAAAACTTTCTTTGGAACACGGTACCTGTTGGCAACTCCTAAAACTAAATACATGAAGCTCACGGCGGAAGAGTGATTCTTAGAAAATATGCATTTTGCTGAATTGACTACAATTACTCAATATGTTCCCCGCTAACCTTGATTTACCAGCAAGCGGTGCAAACTAAAATTTTAGGGTCTTTTCAAGATCTATTATTCTGAGATACACACAAATAACTGATCTCTAAGCACATGCGTCAGCACCTTTTCCATGAACCTGAGCAGCTGCTAAAAAAATATAAAGAACAAAGCACATTTTCAAAGCTGACAATATTATATAGACACAAACACATTCATACTCAAACTCTGAATTAAAAACATCTCACAATATTGTGAGTGCCTTTTGTAACTTTCTTTACAAAACACCTTGGACTTAAGAGCACCCAACATAGCATTGTAGATGTATGGGACAGAAACCCAGTTTGCCAAAAGCTTTCTATCAGAAATGTGAAAGAACTTAAAATATATTATATTACTTTAGATTGTTCTAATATTGTCCAAACATATACATGAGAAGGTACAGCATGATACAGGGCACTTTTGAAGCTTTTCTTTATGGCTACCATTGACTAAGGAAATAGAACATTTTGCAACATAAATGTAGCAGAAACACATAAGCCAATTTTAAAAGACAAAACAATCAAATCTGTAATATTTAATGGCAAATTGTATTTTCAAAAAGATGTATTTTTAAGATGAAATATTTGAAAAGAAAATTTGCAAAAATATAATTTAAGTATCACTTTTCTAATTAAGTCCACATACTTAAGATTTAAATAAGTCCATGTTGATGTTATTGTTTTATCTCAAGTAGTTGATATACTTTATGAAAAAAAAACACTATTCCTTTTTGCTCCCAGTAACAGTATATCAACCACATACTCGAGTAGCTAACCCCCATAATTCTGTACATGGAAAATTGCACACATGGGCGTGCTGACTCTTAAATGGTAGCACTAATACTGGTAGTCATGGAATAGGAAACTCTACAGCATCATCTGTAGGGCCTAGTAACTTTAATATAGTTATCTTTACTTTTAAAAGAAAGCAAGAGCACCAATTTTAAAAAATATTTCAACTGGTCAAATTGAGAGATGGCCCCTCTCTCTTGTAAGTCAATACTTGTAAGTCAATACTACTGGAAGAAGAGCCAGCTCACAGCATTCCCTTCTCTTGGGAAGACAACTGGTGGCAGTAGACAAATATTACATAAGTGGTGCACCAAAATTGTGGACCCTAATAAATTGTCACTGTTAGGCAACTTTTGAGAAAGGAGATTTTTCTATGAGCAGTCATCATCTGTCATGGCAGCACAGAAAACATGTCCTTTTCAAAAGAGGAAGAAAAAATAACTGATAAAAACAAAAATAATGAAGAAAACTAGACTGTAAAAACAGAAGTTCTGTTTAACCTAAATGAACAAAAATGTTTCATGTGGTATAAAAAAGGCCAATTAAATGTCTCCTTAGAGAAAGATTTTTTCTACCTTATGATTCAATAATGAGTATCACTTGATCGATCCATCCACCTTATTTTAATTGATGGGAGTGTCTATACTCCTGATGAAGATTTTATAAAGAAGACAACCACGCATAAGAAATAATGATCTTTAAGGTATCTTGGTTCCATCCCATTAAAAGCCTTGGGCCCAGAAGCCCAACTAACAAAGTATTGGTAGCCCAAAATTAATAATCTGCCAGTCTTTTTCTAAACCATCTATAGTTTCAGAACTATTTTAAAAAGCAACAAATTGCAGAAGTTGAAATGAGACGTTACAAAATTGCAGGCAATTGTGGTTTAGCTCTCAGTTTGGAGTTATAGTCGCATATAGCACATCTGCTGACATATCTTAATGACTGTAGTAAATTAATAAGCATTATTGTTAAACATTAACTTCCATTCCTTTGATGATAGCCTACTCCAACAATAGCATAGCAACTTGTTTCTGGTTCATATTTTACTTTTATTGTATACCTAAAAGTGCCATTGTAAAGAAGCAATGTCTTAAAGTCAAGTACATGGAATTTATATTTGCAAAAAAGTAAGGCTGATACTGATAACCATGCCAAAACTTAATATCACAATTAGCTTTTGAAAAAATAGCCACCAACATAATGCCTGATCTGTCTTTTAGCATATTATGGAAAAAATAAAGTTTTCTTGCAAAGCCTGTTACAATTATTTAATAGTTCAAATCTCTTGAATAAAAAGCACTATATTAATTGTGGGTTTCATAACATATTACTCTAAAAAAAAAGCTTTTCATAGCTGAGAATATTATTTAAATACAGGTAATCCTCAACATGGCAGAAATCTAGACCAGAATTTCCATCGCTAAATGATGCAGTCATAAAGTGCAACCACATTGCTTAGTAACAGCAATCCCTGCAATCACATTTGCTGTCACTAACGTAACCCCACAATAGTTGGCTGAGACAACTTCCTGCTGGTTTCTCACAACATGTCAGTGGGGAAACCGCAAGGAACAGCAGGAAATTGCAAGTCTCAGGCTGGCAACCAGGTAAGTGGCAGCTACTGGGTGGGGGACAGAGTGAGGTATCGGGAAAGGTTGTTGAGGGACGATACTTGAGAGGATGCAAGGAGATTCAGGAGACACATGGCATGGGCCAGGGAAAATACATGAAGATGAAAGGGATAACGCAAGAGGTGGAGCATGGATCAAGAAGGATGGGTGAGTGGCAGAGCATAGATCAGAAAGGGTGTGTGACAGAGTGGCAGGGCATGGGTCACGAAGCATAGTGTGAGGCAGACAAGAAGAGTATGAGAGAGAATTGGGAAGGGTATGGCCCAGATCAGGGAGGTGCAGCAATGGTTGGGGAATAGTCCCCTGAGCATAGCATAGAGGGACTGGGGAGGTTGCTCAGGTGATGGAGACTTACCCCAGCAATTAGCCACCTTCCCTGTTGGCTTCCCCAGTGACTTTCTGAGTTAGCCATCAGAGAAGTTTGTAAATAGCAATGAGGAGGATCCAGGGCATTGCAAACTGTGTCAAACAGTTGCATAGTGCCCAGTCTGCGAGGATGACCATAGGGATGCTGCAAGGGCTGGAATGACCATAATATCATTCGTTCAGCACTGCTGTAACTTCAAATAGTCACTGAATGAATGGTCACAGGTAGAGGACTATAACTATAGTCTAGTGAAACCAGGAGTACATTCCTCTGCATGAGTAATTGGGGTCACACACATAAACACAAAGAATGGTTACCTGCTAGAATCATAATGACTTCCATAAGATTTAACTGTAAAAATGAAAAACGCTTTTTTATAATCAGAAAGAGTATGAATTTAGTCTATATTACATTAGTTACAGTTCAGCACTCCAACACAAACATTTAAATGTTTATGAGCTACTGTCTATGATCTAGAAATAGCACAATCAGATTTTTGCCATAAGCAGTAGATTAGGGCCAGATCTGTTCTTCTTAAAAGCCTAATGCATGCAAAGGTGATTTCAAAATATTGGCATATACAGTATTGGTGCAGTCAGAGTTGCTGCATGCTAGATATGCATTTTCTTGTGGCTTTCACAGCGAAACTCTGGATTGATTTGAACAAAATATTGGGCATGCACATACCTGCCTATTTGGCAGGAAGAATTCTCTCTAGTACTACATCTCATCTCACAGATTCACATCAAAACAATATTTGGCTCTTTTGGGAGACATTTAGGTTATATGAACTTGAAGGTAACTTTTCAACAGTGGGGAGAAGAAGGTCATTATAGGAGATGCTAATATATCAGGAATCCTTGTAAGATATCAAGCAACATGAAAACATGTGGATTAAATGTCTTTCAGATTCAGTTCTAGCATCCTCAGTTAAAATAGCATTAACTAACATTGTTCTCATCAGACACTTTCTAATCTCAAGAGAAATAGAATATTGTATTGGGATGAACTGTCTGAAACTGCACAAATTAACTTTTTAACTTAGTATTCGCCAACCAGAACATCAGACATGCACTCTTTATGTAGTAGCACAACCGTGTAGTTATTGAACTGAGAAGTGTGGCAAGATTACACAATGCATAGATGAGCAGATTTCTCATTTACAGTGAAGTTAGTAATTGCCCTCTAGCTTCTGTATTGAGTTTGCATGCATTCATGTAAGTACCCACGAAAACTTAAAAAAACATATATATATGTATATTTGTTTTTTTAAGTTTTCGCGGGTACTTACATGTGTGCTGTTCAGCTTCCTT
>BLBF01000049.1:360361-373194 GCA_015471245.1 Laticauda colubrina | reverse complement strand
TCCATACAGAAGCCTGATGATGGCAGATGAGATTCTGCTGAAACGTTACTACAACTTTAACAGAACTACAATGACGTGGGATAATACCCGAAGGAAGCTAAACAGCACATATGTATATATATATATATATATATCAGACTTCTGCTAAATAATTAGTAAGAGCAATTGCCATCTGCCTCTATTTTCCTGTCTAACTCCAGATTATAAGCATTTGACCATTAGTCTATTAATGTGAAAAATATTTTAATTCAAATCAGTTTTATTTAAACAATAGCAAATATTACAACATACCAACTTACAGAGATTGAATTGACAGAAATATCATAATATACAAGTTCTACAATCATGTTTTGCTCCCATTCATTATAAATAGCCATAGCATCAACCTTGAAAGAACAGTCCCTTGGCAGTCATACAGAAGATTCCAAAATAAAAATAAACCTCAACTGGAATAACATTACAAAAGTCTTCAAACCATTTCTATTTGATGGTATTCTGATTTGATTCCCATGCTTGATAATGTTGGAATTGGCATAAATGCTGAGGGCAAAACAGTTATTCTACTTGGTAATACTATTTGGGGGGGACGGACATCCCTGTATCTACAGTCTGTTAGGGCACAGATTGGTTTACAGAAATAATCATATGCAACTGAATCATAGAAGTTATTCTTCAATCTAAAACACTGTCCTTCAGTTTTTGTTGATACCACAAGTATGGGCACAGTACAATGTTAACATTTGTCCTGTTCACTCACTCCCTGTCACTTAATACAGACCGAGGGAAATGGAAGGCAGGTTTCTAAATTTTAAAATTTCACAAAGATATACAGTATCATGGTGCTTCTACATGATACAGAGCCTCAAGGCCAATAATTATCCTTTAACGCAGTGCTTAAAGTTTTCAAGTTATGGTTGCATGCAGGAATTGCCTTCATTTCAAATATATAGGCCTGGTCTAGCTTGGGATTTTTAATCATAAATTTATTGTTCACGTTCATAGATAGAAAAATAATGCATACAGGATAAAAATAAGAACACATTATTTTGTTCTAAATGGACAGTAGTTTGATATTAAATTGTACATTTCCATTATAAAAAGAAAAATCATTGCCTTGAGTTTTTATTGAAATAGAAAGGTGACCTATAAATATAACGATAAAATATACAAAATGTCTTCAATCACAACTGTCTTTTTAGGTTTATTTCTTTGATCCCAGTTGTTAGCCTTTCTTTTACCTCCATCAAGGGGGAAAAAAAAGGCGGGGGGTGTTTCAGATTTTCTGCATAATATGTTTTTCAAACTGTTAAGTACCTTTAAAAGATGCAACTATTGTCTCTTGATCTAATGCAAGGATTTTGCCTCTATTAAGAAAAAGGACACACCTTCATGCACGTCAGGCATTCCTTGCAAGGTAATTTTCCAGCCAACCAAATATGCTTTGATGTTAGTTACAGAATGTCTTGCTAAGAATTAATGGGCAACTCCATGGAGACCAAAGAAGAGCAGGTGGCAGGAAAACAACATGGAATAATGGATAGAGATATACTCACTACTTTTTATTTCTAGGTTTTAGTTCTTCAGCAGCGTTGCGCAGAAAAATATAGTTTTTCTTTTGGGGATTATAGAATTCATGCCCCTGAGGAACGAAAAGGTTGAACACAACATTACATATAAACCTGAATAACAGCATTATAACTTAGGTGCACAATATTTGTGATATTCAATTAGATTTTTCTTCACAATTACTGAGCAATCATTAATGCTATAGAAACCTTTAGCCCAGAGTAAAGACCAGTTGTTCCTCGTCTTAAAACTTTATGTGAAAATGTACATCTGAAAAGCAGACATGTAAGAGAAGTTACATTCAGATGTCAGGTAAAAAGCAAGATTGAAGAGAATAAAACTGTTGCTAAGTTACAGAAATTCCAGTCGCAACTGCTGTTGTAATCTGAAAACTACCTGAGGTTCTATCACCAATCGGATGAAAGGGAAAGGAGAAATTATATATATTTGTATATAATAAGAATCTATTCATACTATGGATAATGTACTTATTTTTCCAATAATCCTGTTATCCATCATTAGAATATGTAACACAACTGTAACAGATCTAGAGGATGTTCAGTATCTTCACCTTCTTGCCTGTGCCACTTCAGTTAAAATTTGCTATGAAAACTTAATATTGGTTTTCTACTTGCACCAACTAAAGATGGAGTTCAGTGGCATCAAAATGTTGAGGTGGAATATTATGCTTAATGCCTATCATTAGCAGACACCTGAAAATTAAGTTTTTCCTTATATAAAAGTGTGGTTGATATTCTGGAAGATTTCAGATTTGCTAATGTAGCAGCAAATCACAACATTCTATCATGTTAGCAGTTATATAGGTAGCCCTCACTTAACAGCCACTGTTCAATGACCTTAGTTCTTGGAATTGTAACCACTGCAGTGCCCCAATGGTAATGTGATTGAAATTCAGGTGCTTGGCACCCTGTCTCCATTTATGATCTCAGGGATCATAAATGATCTTCAACTCTCCTCACCCAACTATCTCTCCACCTCCCACCTCACCTTTCTGCCTGCCTCGCACTCCTTTGCTCCTGCCCCGCCCCCAATTGGCCATAATTTCTTCTTCCTTTTGCTGATCAGGTTTGTATAGCATGGCCCTTCCTGAGGCAGCTGCTAGCTGTGTGAGACCTTCCAGGGGTAGGAATGAAAACGAGTGCAGTAGGGTAAGAGAAGCGCGAGATCCTATCCTCATGATGGCAAACCTATGGCACAGGTGGCACAAAGAGCCATTTGTGCTGGCACACAAGTTGCAGGCAAACTTACCTCACTGCGCATGCAGTGCCTTACAGCTGATTTTCGGCCTCCCAGAGGCTTCTGGAAGGCTTCTGCAGGCTTTTCAGGATGAAAACTAGGCCCATTTCATCACTTCCTGTTTTTCTGGAAATACTGGAAGTGACTAAACGGGCCTAATTTTTGGCCCGAGAAGCCTGCAGAAGCCTTCCTGAAGCCTCTGGAAGGCCAAAAAAGGCCTCAAGCCTGCCGAAAATCAGTTGTGAGGCGCAGTGCAAGTAAGGGGATGGCGGGTGTGTGGGGATTGCGTGCGCATGCATAGGGGTGTGGGAGGTGCGCATTGCCTTCTGGGTGCTGGCACATGAGTGCGAGTGTGCAAGCATGCACACAATTTTGACACAGGAGCCCAAAAAGGTTAGCCACCACTGTCCTATCCTAACAATTAGAACTACCAATACTACTGTTATTAAATGCCATGGTCATATTCCGCCCCCATTGCTTAGCAATGGAAATTCCAATTCAATTAGGGTGGTTAACAGAGGACTACCTGTATTCAAAATCCTTTATATTTTTCAACTACTAAGCACATTATTAGAGAGATCTCATTGGAAGTGTGTTCCAATTGTCAGCAACAGCAATGTTTACTAGATATTTCAGTGCACTGGAGATGCTCACTTTTTCGAACAAATGCTAGTTGATAGAAATTATCTTAAGCAAACTCAATTACCTTTGACCAGTCATAACTAGAAGCATATGCAAATATGTTGCCATTATGGTTGAAGCAGCAAGCAGATATTGGCTGGTCTAGCTGTTCAGATGTTTTTAGCTTTGTCCGCGCATCTTTATCCCAGAAACTGAATCTGCCATCAGACCCCACAGTTGCAAGAGTGCCATGGGCAGGATGGAAGGCAATCCCATTTACCTGTTAAGTAAAAATTAAAATATAATTTGAATGTTCATGTATTCTCAGTAATGAAAACTGAAAACCCACTTTACCAAGCTTATAATTTAAAAAGTATGAGGAAAAAAATGAAACAGGAAAAACAGTAATTATTTCCACAATCTGAAGACTTGTATCCTAAAGTACAGAACAAAAGCTATGCATTTGTGGCACAAAAAAGC
This sequence comes from Laticauda colubrina, assembly GCA_015471245.1. NCBI lineage: Eukaryota > Metazoa > Chordata > Lepidosauria > Squamata > Elapidae > Laticauda > Laticauda colubrina. The sequence goes on along the minus strand of BLBF01000049.1, from coordinate 369,270 downwards.
TCTAAATAAAAGCTCCATTTTACACTGCAACAATCAACTCCAGGTCCAGTTCTGGCACTTTATTTTAAGGATTCACAATAATTGGAAACAGCTCAGTTAAGTTAAATAAGTATGAACTGGAAACCTAAGAGGGACAGAAGGTTCTGAAAATATTTAACCTCGGGACAAGAAGACTAAGGGGCATATGGCAGCATTCTTCAAATACTTGAAATGATATATCATGAGAAAAAAAAATCAAGACCTGTTATCTATCATTTTAGAATTCCACCAAATAATGGATTCAATACACAGGGAAGCAAAGCCCAAGTGAATGTTAGGAAAAAAAAATCCTTCCTAACTGTAAAATAAGTTTGATAATGGCTGCAATTATTAAATACAGTGGGCACTCCTTGCTGGTTGTGTTCAAGTGGAATGTAGGCAGTTATCTGTCAGAGATACTTTAGGTTATCTTCCCATACTGACATAACGGGATTCAGAAAACACCAACTGTAAACAATGTGATTCTTAAACAGCCAGTATCCTTTACATTTGACTTAGTAATCCGAGTTTAGATTCAGCAATATATGATAGACTGCCAACTGCAACTTCTGCTTTAGACAATGAGAGACAGTACTACTTTCCCATATGAGATTATGATTAATGCACTCACTTTCATGACTTTTCTCACCATCATATTTTATTCTCACAAAATAAATGATTGCAATTAATTTATAAGGGAAAGAGTGATTGGTCAAGTAATGCAAGCATTTGAAATAGAAAGGACTATTCTTTTCATTTCCTCAAGTTAAAGCACAATTGCTTTACTCGTAGAATTAAATCAGAACCAAGCCATACTGTAATTTCTCTTTCTTTTGTATTAGCTAAATTCTGAATCCTACTTATCAAATATACTAGAATTTGTCAGAGTAGGTTTCCACTCAGATGTGTGATATTAAATGAAAATGTACTGAGTTGAAAACACAGCAATTATTTTTGCAATAAATATCTATTTTTCTCCTTTATTTTGTCCTAGAGGAAACTTACTGAACAATGCACACAATACTTACTGCATAGATATCCTGAGGTGCGGATGTGTTTGTACCATTGGATCGATGGCATTTGAACGTAAAGTTGTCTTTGGCGCTGAAAAAAAAGCATTCCTTCATTTCAAGCTGCATGCAACACACAGTTATTCTAAAAGCCTGCATTTCTTGGAATTCAAAATTAAACAGCAGATCACTTCCAGAAACTTACGGATTTGGTGGGTTAATATAATGAATGGCAACTCTTCCTTCGATACTTCCAAGGGCAAAGCCTGTTGGTTTGTTCACTTTGTCTTTGAAAATAGCCACACAGCGATGCTAAATAAAAGGAATTGTATTTTAATCAGGTACTATCATATATGGCAGTTGCAGCTTTCTGATTGTCCCATTAGGAATAAGAAACCAATGCTGGCATTACAGGTAGTCCTTTACTTACAACAATTTATTTAGTGACCTTTCAAAGTTATAATGTCACTGATAAAGTGACTTATGACTGTCTTTCACACTTACAACTATTGCTACATCCCCAAGATCATGTAATCAAAATTTATTCACTTGCTAACTGGTCATATTTGACCCAGTGTCCCAGGGTCATGTGATCACCTTTTTCGACCTTCTGACAAGCAAAGTCAATGGGGAAAAAGCCAGGTTTACTTAACAACAAGTTTACTAACTTAACAACTGCAGTGATTTACTTAACTGTGGAAGGACAGGTCGTAAAACGGGACAAAATTCACTTAACAAATTTTTCTCTCAGAAACAGAAATTTTGGGTTCAATCATGGTCATATGTCGAGGACCACCATTACAATTAAAAACAAGCCATGCTGCGGAAATCAAGAAAATGCAAGTTACCTGATGTTTAAGTGGAGAGTCTATCCTTCTAAATTCAGAAGGCTGATTCTCTAACTGATAAACTATCAAGCCCCTTTCTGCAGTAGCAACAACAGCCATGGGATATATCTAAAAAAGAGAAATTGTGTGAGAGCAGACCAAGAATTTTCAATTCTGATTTTATATAGTTATGTAGCAAAGAGTGTTTTATTTTACATTTACATCTAAACAGGAAAGTAATACAAAATTTAATCACATGCTTTTTTCCTGCAGTAAACGTACATCTGTTTTATTATCATAACACATAATACAAATATCACTAACTACCACGGTATAAAGAAAAGACTCATAATCAAGTGTGGCATGATTCTAACTAATCAAGACCCAAAGGCTTCTGAAATTCATTTTACCACATCGGCACAATAGCATCGTTCAGGCAACTGCAGCGTCATCATTGGAGTGGGGGTTCGTGTATCCCAAAACTAAAAAAAAAAAAAAAAGCTCAATAAGGCCTCAATAAATTATTTTATGTAGTAGCAAAATGATCATTCATCATTTCACTTTGAAATGCCTTCAAACTCTATCCAAATTGATTCAGGAAACATTAACAATGAATGTGGGAGACTGAAGATGCAAATGAACAAATAGTTGAATAATTCCTGCTTAGACTTAGTTGTCACCTTTCTAACTGAAGGAATAAGGATCAATTCAAAAGACTTGCAAGCATTTTTTTTAAATATTGGAATTAGATATACTTAGGTAAGATTCTCTTTGTTGCAACTCTCAATATTGACTTCTCTACCCTCTGAAGTACTTCAAGTATGGCCCAGTTTCTGAAAATGTACTTTTTATTGATATAAATAATTGTGGAGCATTCATCCGTATTTTTATGATTTTTTAAAAAAAAAACTGTATTGAGGTCAGGATACAAAATAAATTAGGACTATTCTCTTGGAAGCTCATCACTATTGTGTTCATCTATTTTGTTCACATTTTCTCTTCTGTTTGTTGCTTGTAGTTTAATTTTTAATCTGCTGCATTTTTAAAAAGCATTGTTAAAAATAGTGTTACAAATGTAATACATAAAAAACAATTGCTCCTAACTGTAAAAGTTTGAAGCATTTTAAACCTTTATAATACCGAGAGATGTATTGGCACTAACTGGGAAAGAAGATGTTAAATGGATTCTATGGAATAGAGACTTCCCTCAAAAAACTGACACGTGAATCAATCATTAGATTTCACCCTCAAGTTCATTCACTTGGAATTAAGGCTCACATTTACAGGAATGCATTGCACCTTACTCTACTATGAATTAGCAATCATTTTTCCATAATAATTATAACACAGAACAACAGAAAACCATTTTACACATTAAAAAAACTTACAAGGCTTACCTTTAATGTTTTATCCCAACTTCCAGTCATCACACAACTATAATTTGGTGCTTTAATCCAATGGACTGTCTTTACAGGAGCTTCATGCTGAAGAATGTTTAAAAGAATTCTTTAAACACTTTCCATTCATGCAATTATAGATTTCACTTTTCTGTAAAAAAGATATTGGCCTAGCCTTGCTTTTGCAATGCCTTTGGTAAGGCTCTTATTTCTTTCCTCTGCTCTTCCATTTAATATAGATTGTTTACATTTCTGGTCCCATTAAAAACACATCAAACCCACAGAATTCAAACCCACAGAATTCACTCTATTAGCACTAAGATTATTATATTTCAGTTGGTTCATATTTTTCAAATTATCTGGAAACCACCTCACAGAGAACCAATAATTTGAAAAGTCTATATTACATTCCAGTGAATAATAATCAATTTTTTAATTCCACTAAAGGAAAAAAATGCTTAGGGACATGACTGTGATCAAAGCATTGTGTATAGTTTCTTCCCATGCAGCTCCATCATTTAAAATGTTTGTTTTTGAGTATACCCTAAAATATTGACAAAGGTTGGTATCCTTTCTTAGAAATTAGAATTAAGTGAGGCCAATTCATTAGTATACATCTGTGGTCCCCAACCTTTCTGACTCCAGACCGGCAGCGACGAGGAGAGGATGGTTTCGCGCATGCAATTTAATCCTGCACATGTGAAAATGGAACTTTGTGTGCTTGCTCACTTGCGCAGCCTAGTTCCCAACAGGCTATGGACTAGTTCTGATCCAGTCAAGGACCCCTGGTATATATAACCAATTATTTTGAGTATTATGCACTCAATGCTTTTAAGTATTGTTTCTAACAAGCTTTCCCCCCATTTTGTGGGAGAAACGTTCATCAAAATCTGTGTTAAATTTGTTACAAAGACAAAAATGTACATTTGAAAATTGTACCTGTGCGATTTGTATTGCTTGATTACTGTTAAGATCCCACATTTTGGCTGTTTTGTCACAGGACCCTGTGAACACTTTACTTCCATCCTATTAAACAACAGAGAACAAAAAAAACTCCTATGTATTCCATAGTGCTTTGTGAGGGTGGAGACATTTTAAAAAAAAAATACAGGTAGTACTCAATTTCAAGCTCATTTAGTGACTGTTCAAAGTTATAACAGCACTGAAAAATGACTTATGACCATATTTCACAGTTATGACCTCTGCAACATTCCCAGAATCTTGTGATCAAAATTCTAAGAACCATGTTACTAACTTATTAACTGCAGTGATTCACTTAACTGTGGAAAGAAAGGCCGTAAAAAGAGAAAACTCATGTAACAAATGACTTGCTTTGGGCTCAATGTAACAAATTCATGTAACAAATGAACAAACTCATGTAACAAATGAAAACTTTGGGCTCAATTGTAGTCGTAAGTTGAGGACTACCTGTAGCATGATTGTTAGTAGTTAAAACTCTAAAATGGGGTTGCTTTTCTTATTCCAGGATAATTTTTTCCATGAAAGAAATTGCTTTCAGACAGTAGTTTTGATCTCACATTCCTCCTCATCTGAAAACCACTATAAACCTTTAAGTGCATCTCTTCTGAAAGAATGGAACTTACATCACTCCAGCAAACATCTAGTACTGGTCCTGTATGCATCTGTTGGGCTTTTGGAATAGTTTGTCCATTATCTTGGATTTCCCAACAACGAACCTGAAATAAATGCAAACATTTGTAAATATGAATAGCACCTGGAATGTAAGTATTTTATCCCTTTTGACAATGAAGTGCATTTAGCTTTATAAAAATGCAACAAGATATTAAGATTAGACTATCCATCGAGAAGCTCAATTCAAGGCCCTTGAGATCAATTTATACAGCAACTGGGCTATACTTCTTAATAGTTTTCCATTCCATGAGAGAATGTTTCATAAATAGAAACTTGAAAAAAGGTGTTTTTTTGATGAAACAGATACTAGCTCACAAAGCCCAAGCAGTAATAATACATTGCCCCAGATTTAGATATAAAATAACTTTCTACTTTAATGCATCTTCAGAAAAAAATAGAAATTTGACTAAATGAAATCAATTAATAGCCCAGTACTGAAATTTTTACCTAAAAATACTTTAAAACAAATTATTAAATTGCAGCACTTCTTCATTGTTAATACTTTTTACAAATTCACTTTGTCTCATAGAGATAGCACACAGTTACCTCAACCATTGCCCACTTACAGATATCACATTTTGTCTACAGTCATTTTCCATGCAGGAAATGCAGGGAAAGGTGAACGCATGATGTGCCTCTGTCTATTTTCATTTGTTACTTACATCATTTGCCCATGATCCTGCAATAAGGAAATTGCCCGGCAATGTTGGTGGGCTGAAAGCCAAACAACCTATACTATCATCAGGTGGGGAAGTAACTTCAATATCCTGGGAAAAAAGTCAAAGTTAAAACGTGTTGGAAACACATACCATGCACTTTTTAAAAATCCAATTAGTTCCAAATTGAGAGCCATAGCTACCCTTCTACAATGGGGAAAAAAACTTTTGAAAAATAAAATTGCAGTTTGCTCTCATAAATATTTGCATTTAAATCTCATCATTGTATCAAAAATGATATGCTACAGGGAATATACTCACATAACCTAAAATTATGTTATATAAATATAACATAATTATATATTTATTTGATATATATATCAATATATGATATATAATATCATATATCATATCATATCATATATATGATATATATCAATAAATGATATATAATTATACCATTTATTTGATATAAATTATATCAAAATATAATTAAATTATATTTTGAAAGCAAAAAATTAGTATCTATTAAAGATAACACTTTATAACCTCAATATACCACTCTTTCTCCTTTCCTTTCTTCAGTCAAAGAGCCTATTAAATAATACATTGCATACTTCAAAAGTGAACTTAATAATTTTCAAAATATTTATGTGAAGTGATTTAGTTTTTCTCATAGCATCCAGTGGCTTAATACCTTCATCGGGTTGTGATTATCTGTAGCAGTGCTGCCAAACATGCTGGTGCCTCCAGTTCCAAATCCTGATGTTGACCCAAACAAACTCATCTTGGTCCTGTTATAAGAATGCAAATGAATTTCTGGAAGTTATTACAGGGTGTTCAAAATCAATATAACATATTAAGTAACTTATTTATAATATAGACTTTTATAACTGAAAACAGTTTACACAGAAATCAGTGTAAATACACAATCATCACATATCTTTTTTCATCTGCAGTTACTCTTTAGACAGGTGATATCTACCCTAGGCTTAAGGCCTTTCCAGAACATTATCTTTTATTTGGAAAATCTGTAGTCTAAAACCTTATCAAGCTTTAATGTCAAAGTTGCTTATTATGAGACTTACATGGGCTTAAGCACTCCAGTATCTTCTACAACATATTTTAAACTTGGGTTTATATTGTCAATTGAAGTTTATTTAATCTATATATACTAGCCACATTACTTTTCTTTTTAATATGGAGAAGAACTTTCTTCACTCATTTTAGTGTTTTTTTTAATACACTACATTACATTATAGGGCAGCCACTTTACTAACATATCTTTGAGCAGAATCATAAGGGTATTCATTAGATGCGAATTAGTTAGAACTATTTTGGTGCAGGGATTTGGGTGCTGGCCTACAAACCAGGAGACTGTGAGTTTGAACAGATCCCACTCCCTCCGCTCTGCCCCTGCCCTCCCCACTTGTCATTAGATTTTAATGTTTGGTTTTAAATTATTTATGTTTTAATGTATATGTATAAATACCTTTTTTTAATGATTGTAAGCTGCCCAGTTACCCTGTGGTAAGATGGGTGGCCAATAAAATAGGAAGGAAGGAAGGAAGGAAGGAAGGAAGGAAGGAAGGAAGGAAGGGAGAGGGAAGGAAGGAAGGAAGGAAGGAGGGGGAAGTGGAAGGAAGGAAGGAAGGAAAGAGGAAGGAAGGAAGGAAGGAGGAAGGGAAGAAAGGAGGGAGAAGAAGGAAGGAAAGAAAGAAGGAAAAGAGGAAAGGAAGAAGGAAAGTGAAGAAAGAAGGAGGTGGGGAAGAGGAAAGGAAGGGAAGGAAGGAAGGAAGGAAGGAAGGAAGGAAGGAAGGAAGGAAGGAAAGCTCGCTTAGGCATGTCCCAAAGGTTCTTTTTTAGGAGGCAACTGAACTTTATTTTTTCTTTTTGAAGATGTTTCGCTTCTCATCCAAGAAACTTCTTCAACTCTGACAGGATAGTGGGGAATGGAAGGATTACTATCCTGTCAGAGCTGAAGAAGTTTCTTGGATGAGAAGCAAAATGTCTTTGAAAGAAAAAACAAGAAAGTCCAGTTGCCTCCTGAAAAAGCAACTGAAAAACCATGACCTGGATGACTGAGAATCTCTACAGACTATTTTAGGCATGAAAGATTGGGTGACTTCTGGTCCTCACTCTCAACCAAACCCATCTCATGAGGTTGTTGTTGTGGGGAAAGTAATGAGAAATATTTATATATTTCTTGTCTTGAGATAGATCCATCCATCCATTAAAAAAAAAAAAAATACTTGGCAAACTTGACGCCCAGAATTTCCCGGTCAGCACTCAGGAATTATCTTAAAGTTGCCAAATTTGGGGGAAAAAATGGTATAGTTTAGGTTCAGTGGAGTCGTCCTTCAAAACCGATGTGGATGTTGCCGTCAAATCATTCCGGTATGGACTCAGTAGTACTCCTGACAGCCGGATTTTGGGTTTCCATGGGAACCAAAAATGTCCCGTTGGGTGGCCAATTTTAGTTCAGAAAATCTCTCTTCAGCCTCAGCAAGTCTCCCCAAACCCAGCCCGTTGCCTGACTGATGGGACAACGAGGACTCAGATCGTATTTGTCTTCTCTTCTCGCCACGAATGGGGGCTGCAGATCCAATAACCTCAGGTGAGCCGACTGAGAATTATGGGGAGAGCGGTCCAACGCACCGCGGACGGGATGCCGGTTAAGGGAACAGCACGACCAGGAAGCGGTAGAAGGCAAGCAAATGCTCTCCTCCCGATAAGAGTTGGGGAAGTAAGGGGAGCTATTTAGCTCATTCCATCTATCGGTAGTTTTGTCGGCGCCCCATCCGCCCCAAAAGGACAGGGAGCCGGAGAGCGAAGCAGGAGGATGGAGCCCCGGCCGACCTTAAGCCGCCTCGGCTATCTCGGAGGCCCTTTTCCGGAGAGGAGCCTTATCCGAAGAGGCACACACGCGACTTGGTCCGGCCGGGAGGAGAAAAAAATAAAATATTACACCCACCTATCAATCCTTCACTTCCCTCAAACCAGCACGCCGGTCAGGACGGTTGGGATTGTCCGCGAAGCCTAGGCCCTTCTTTACTGCGCATGCGCCAAGCCATAGTCCGCTCTCATTCGTCAAAAGCAACTGGCGGGTTAATGGTGGGGCGTGACGTGTCGTCGTTGGTCCATTTCGTTGGATGGACGGTGTTCTTGCAGAGCGTGTTGTAAAAGTAGCCGCCCAGGTCTCAAGGGTGTTCTCGATGCTTGAAATCTCTCAGCTTCTTGACCTGATGGACTTGGACTTCAAGTATCGCTTCACAGTGCTTTACTGCCCTCTTTAAGCGGTTTATTATTATTATTATTATTATTATTATTATTATTATTATTATTATT
>BLBF01000049.1:304499-358894 GCA_015471245.1 Laticauda colubrina | reverse complement strand
CTATCTATCTATCTATCTATCTATCTATCTATCTATCTATCTATCTATCTATCTATGCTATTCAGCTTTGTTTGGGTATTTTCCCACGTCATTGTAGTTGTGCTTTTAAAGTTGTAGCAACATTTCGGCAGAATCTCATCTGCCATCATCAGGCTTCTGTATTGTGTTCGTCTGTCAGGCTTCTGTATTGTGTTTGTCTGTGAATCAGACTTTCACAGCCATTTCAGTTTTAAATTTGGTCCTAGCCTACTGCTGTGCCAGAATAGTTTTTTTCTTCATTTTGGTTGGTTGGGAGTCTTGGTATGTGTTTATTGGTCTTGGAGTTTGCTGTGTTCTGCTTAATTGGTGTTTCTAATATCTTCTGTCTGTTTCGTGTCTTTTTTTTTTGTCTTGATTGGCTGGCAACATTGTGTTCCTATATTGGAGGCTTTTAGTGCGGCTTGGCTCCAAGTAAATGGAGGGGAGTCTTAATGTGTGTCTTGTCTGCCAGACTGAACTATGCATCCTGACTAAAGTACTGACAGCTAACGGCTTCCACAAAAGCAAAATCACCAGCTTGATCCACAAAAACACACTGAGACATAATGGAGACCTAGAAGATGAACAGACCTATTGGAACAGCTGTCCTGCCCTACATAAGAGGTACGACGACAAAATCAGTAAGATACTACAAAGGCATCACATCAAGACTGCCTTCAAAACAGACAGAAAAATAGCAGCCATCCTTAGAAACCCCAAAGATAAACTTGACCTGGAAAACCAAGGCATATACGAAGTCCCCTATGCATCCTGCACTGCCACATACATTGGACAGACCAATAGAAGAATAAGTACCCACCTGAATAAACACAAAAATGCAGTAAAAAAGCTGAAACACACTTCCTCACTAGTCTAACACATGGAAGCCTGCACTCACAAACAAAAAAATGTCCACACCACAAGCCAGGCAAACACCTGGGCACAAACAGATCCCCCCTGATACTTCCAGCTCAAACACACCCCAACCAGGCACCCAGGTGAAACCTAGCTTTCTAATAAATGATAGCTGTCCATTTACTCGGAGCCAAGCCGCACTGAAAGCCTCCAACACAGGAACACAATGTTGCCAGCCAATCAAAGCCACAAAACAGACGAAGAGACCAGAAACACCAATCAAACAAACTCCAAGAACAATAAACACAGACCAAGACTCCCAACCAATCAGGATGTTAAAAAAACCATCCTGGGACATCAATAGGCTAGCCTCAAATTTAAAACCGACGACTGTGATAGCCTGACCCACATACAAACTCAATACAGAAGCCTGATGATGGCAGATGAGATTCTGCTGAAACATTGCTACAAATTTAAAAGCACTACAATGACATGGGATAATACCTGAAGGAAGCTGAACAGCATACATTCATACATACATACATACATACATACATACATACATACATACATTGTATGATGTAGATCTGTTTTTCAACTATTTCTTGATTCAAATATCAAAATTAAGTTTTTTTAATTATTTAGATTGGCGAGCTAATGTTTATGTTGAACAGCAAAGAGGAGCACCTGAATTTGGGAGTTTTTTAAAATTCTTTTCTAATTCTAATGGAGACAAGTACAATTCAACAAAACCACCTTTATTATCCTCTAGTCCAGGGGCGTCAAATTTACGTTGTCATGGCAGCGTCATGTGACATATTGAGACTTTTTCCCCCTTCGCTAAACCAGGCATGGGCATGGCCAGTGCATGATTCATCAAGCCCCTGGACTGGGAGTTTTGACAGTACATGAGGCAACACAAACATGTCAGCATGGATTTTCTGTGTCAATATTGCCAGACTCCTACTATTTGTCAGCACACTTTACAAGGGATGTCAATCAGTCTATCGGTGTGGATATGCTAACATTTCACACTAGGCTGTAGCTCTGAATGTACCAAGACTTTCCCACAAAAACCAAGGGCTGTTATCATATGTGACCTGCTGACATGGATGTTGACACACTGTAAAAAGGATTTGTGGGATCCCTGCATAGAATATATCACAAGGAACATAACCTGCCAATATGGCTATTGGCATGCTATCCAGAGGAGAAGAGTGGAGCAACATACATGCCCCAGTCAAGTAACCAATAGATGATGGGTAAATTATTGTATAATTAGTTCATCTCTGTCAAATGTAAAATATCTTCTAAGATCAAGGCTTTTGCCAGGAAACGTTGAAAAAAACACTAGTTAAAATTTGGCTCAGAGCAACCAGTCTGTTAACATCAGCTATGGGCTGAAGATGTGAAGAAGGCTCATGTGGAGTTATTTAATTAATCATTCTCAAGTTAAAGAGGGGACATGTGGTTATCTCATATATTAGAACTCTACCAACAGAATATAAATGAATCTTCTCAAACTATAATACAAAATACAGAATTTATTATGATCTATACGTACTTCTTTTTTCCAAGCTGACTCATGAGCAATATATGGTCTTGCCTGTAAAGCAGTAAGCTTACTCTGATCTTCTTTAGTAAGTGGAATTAGTGCACTCATCGGAACATTCAATCTGAAAAAAAAGTTTGATTAGTCTGTGCTTATTTTTACAATTAAATATTTCTTTTTATTTTTCATAAATAATAGTATGAAATTGAAGTAAAGGTCCAGTAATATTAATACCATCAAATATTAATGTTCAACTAAAGGCTTTGCACATTTTAAGGACCATGAAGTGGCTCATCATATAATTGGAACACTAACATACTTAATATGTTTCCTTGCCACATGTCATTAGTACTTGCCTGTTTTGTCATTTTGCTACAGGGAAAGGAATGAAGGAGGATGATAGTTTAGGATGCTTCATATCTGCTCTAAGACTCTTAGAAACTGGTGCTGTCTTTTGCTACACATATTTGGGACATTATCCATTTTTTCTCTCATCCAGGCATTGGGATAGAGCTACTAGCGCTACTGAAGACCTAGATGTGATAAAATGCTGTTCTATAGAGGGAGTATGTTTAAAATTTAAATCAAAGTGGGCAGAGAAAGTCCTCCCATCATATCTCCATCAGAGATTTAGCATGCAGCAATGCACATTCTGTGGAAATCAGATACAGCATATCTATATTCTTACATGAACATAGTGCCCAAATAGCAAATTTTTGTTTTTTTCTCAATTGTATGATTATTCTTTAAATAATTCATTTTTACAGTCTGAAATATAGATACTAAATGAAAGCCTGCTATTTGAGCTAAATATTCAAGGTTTGGGCAAAAATAGATTTGGGAATGAGTTGGTAGCACTATTCCAATATTTGAGGGGTTCTTACAAAAATGAGAGGGTCAACCTGTTTTCCAAAGCACCAGAAGGCAAGACAATGGTTGGAAACTAACCAAGGAGAGAAGCAACCTAGAACTAACAAGGAATTTCCTAACGGTGCAAACAATCAACCAGTGGAATGGCTTGCCTTCAGAAGTTGTGGGTGCTCCATCACTGAAGGCTTTTAAGAAGAGACTCACTTATCTGAAATAGTATAGGTTCTCCTATTTGAGCAAGGGGCTGGACTAGAAGACCTCCAATGTCCCTTCCAATTCTATTCTATGTTCTATGGATCAGTATTTCCTGTTATTTGGAAGAGACTTGGAAGTTCTGGCAGAAATCCCTAATAGATCAGAATATATATTGTAAGCATGGGACTTGAAATTCTGAAATTAAATTGGTATATATTTACTGTTTATTTCTACATTTATACAGGTAGTCCTTGACTGAACCCCAAATTTCTGTTGCTAAGTGAAACAGTTGTTAAGTGAGTTTTGCCCCATTTTATGACCTTCCTTACCACAGCTGTTAAGTAAATCACTGCAGTTGTTAAGTTTGTTACACGGTTGTTAGGGGAATATGGCTTCCCTGTTGACTTTGCTTGTCAGAAGGTCACAAAAGGTGATCACATGACTTTGGAACACTGCAACTATCATAAATATGAATCAGTTGCCAAGCATCTGAGTTTTGATCATGTGACCATGGGGAGGCTGGTGTGAGTGTGAAAAACTGTTATAAGTCACTTTTTCAGTGCCATTATAACTTGGAATAGTCACTAAATGAACTGTTGTAAGTCTAGGGATACCTATACTTAATAAATCATGGAATATACATAGTTTGATGTGCCACAACTGAATGAAAAATTGTAAATAAGTCAAAGTCCTAGTCATGCAATACTCTTACATGTATTAGGGTCTTCAGAAATCATGGACGCTCCATCACTGAAGTTTTTTAAGAAGCGACTAGACAGTCAATTGTCTGAAAAGGTAGTTCTCCTGCTTGAGCAAGGGCTGGACTAGAAGACCTCCCAAGTCCCTTCCAGCTCTATTCTGTTCTAATTCTAATTAACCTGCAGCCTTCTCCCTTGTAAAATTGTGCAGAAAAAAAACAATAGAACTCTTCTATTAAGAAAAAAAAGAACTTTGCTTTTTTAAAAAATTGAAAGTAAACTGACCGATAAACATCAGATGGAAGGAGGCCAAGCCATCTTACAGCTGGAACTGTGAGGTGATGGGCTTCAAATGACATAGACTGAAATATGAAATCACATTTTTTTGCTCAATATGTCTGTTTTTAGTAGACTGAAACTTAATAAAACAAGGCTTTTAATGATTAATATCGTTGTAGCCATATCTACTTTGATTGACTGGTTATCTGCCATCAAGTCATTATTGACAATTAGCATCCAAAGAAGATAGATAGATACTCTCCATGAGGATCAGTCCCTAATCTGTTCCTTTAGTTCTTCCAATTGTGCCCTTACGGCTTGTGTAACTGAGTCCTATCCATGTTGCTGGAATCATTGACTTGGAAATTTATTATTTTTATTCTCCAAATTGTGGCAGTGCTAATTGATTAGATGAGAGAATCAAGTTCTCTTTTTTGCTGCATTATTTGAATCAGCTCTTCTAAAATTTCAGCAGGAGTATAAAAATTATGGATTACATCCATTTATGAATTAATGTGTTTTATATTACACCTAAGAAAAACAGAAAGCATGATAAAAAAGCCCCACTTTTTTATGTGGCAAAAAGCAGTTAAATTAGCCAAAGGGGAGAACAACAAACGTTACAGTATGCAATGGAGTCTAATTCTCCTCTTCCCTATGTGCAAAGTGAGCGCAGGCTGAGGCAACATATGGGAGTGTGTTTATTTGTTTCTCTGCAAGGTTTTGATGAACTGCTTTTATACCACATCAGATGTATGAGAGATATCTGGTTATCAAGTAAGTAAATACAGTTAAGAGGAAAGGCTGTTGAAGAAATACCTTCCATCTCAAGCCTTGGTATTTTTAAATACTGCCATTGCCATAGGCATACAATGCTGCAGCAAACATATGGTTGGGCATTCTATATTGGTGGCTCAACTTGTTATTCTTTACAGAAGGGAAGAGGGAGTTAAGCATTTTCCCATACAGTACATTGGTGTGCCATAGCTAACCTTATGCTTGATTATTATTATTTTTTTAAAGCATTGGAAGGATTTGGGATGGAATGACATTTATCTCACAGACTGGGAGTGAAATAAAAATTGAGCTATACCTCTGTTGAATTACTAATATAAATATGCCCTAAAAGTGTTCTTGGCCGAAAATTTAATAACAAAAATGGTTCATGTTGTGAATGAACACTTTTTATATTTATTCTCTTCTCAGAATAGAGAAGATTGGGTGGTATTATAATTGAAGTGTTTGACTGACACCAAGAACACTCAGGTCTTTCTATCTACCCTTTTGTACACTTTAGATTCTGGGCCAATGACTGTCTCAGTCCAATCTGCAACCCAGAAGTGTTGAGGGGAAAATAGGAGAAAGGAATATTATGTATGCTATTTTTAGCTTCCAAGTATGAGCATGGTATTCTGTAATTTAATAAGTAAATAATAAAATATTAATGACACATAGGATATGTGCATTTTTTTTTTGAAGTACCATAAATCAGTGTGATTGTGTTTTGCATGCTTTCCTTCTTATTTTAAGACATAGGTGTTGTCGTGATACAATTTTAACCAGTTAAAGCTTTTTTAAATACTTTTATCATCTTTAATCCATCAACTTTTCAGTCTAATTTTGTCTTGTGATCCATGCAAGCTTGACATTCTCATTATATCTCAGCCTGCTCTTTTAAAATTCTTTTGCCCTTTTTATTCTTCAAACATAACTGTTACAGTATGACATGCAACTCAACCTCTCTCTTCCCCCCATGAAAGCACAGGCAGATACTTGTCAACAAGGCACAAGTGTCCCCTTGATTCGTCTCTCTAGGGATCTTGTGGTTCTGTAGATTAAGATATGACTGTAGTCTGATTTGGAGGTTCTCTTGACTTCCATGTTACTACTGATTAGTGTTAATGCCCAGTAGGAGACTCTCTTGCTCTGAATGAACTGTCAGTATATTTTTGACCTTTTTATCTGCCTGAATCCTCAATATTTGAATTGATGTTCTAATTGTGTGACCAATCCCAACCTACCTTTCCTGATCATTTAAAAGATATGAAAAGTTTGGTTTCAAAACAGCCTTGCAATTCCAAGCCAAAATATGAGAAAGAGATAAAGTATGTGTGTATGTGTGCATATGCACATGCTGTTACATTTCATTCACTGTGAAATAATATGTCAAGTTTAAATTTAATAAAAACTTACCACAGATCCATATTTGTAGATACTCATTATTTCAATACCTGTACAGAAACAATATTTTCCAGGAATTTTTTTACAATGTTTAGCAATGAATCTAAAGGAATGAATTAAGTATATGCATAACACAGATGTCCCAGAGAAGACACAGAGTTTTGAAGTTCCTTATCAGTAACAATGCCAGACAAAAATAATGAACAGATTTTTTACTTTGCATTATGTGTGCACATATTACCATTTTGGAAGTGTCAACAGATTCTTGGAAGAAAAATAGACATAGAAGAAAAAAGAAGTGAAAGAAAGTGAAGAAAATGGAATATAGTAGAATGTCTGGAGGAAGAGAAAAAAAGTTTTGTATGAAACAGTATGAGTAGATGGATTCATCTTCCAACAGAATAACTTGTGAATAAACTGGCTGATTGAAGCAGAATGAAAAGTTCATTCCAAAATGCAACAGAACTATGTTGAATAATGGGAAGTATGAAAAAATTGACAGCTAAAATGACAAAGGAAAAAGGACTGGATGAAAAAAAATGTTAAGCAAACAGCAAAATTATTTGCAAAATCTGAGAAGTGTAGTGCATTTTTTGCAAAGGGTATAGAAACCAGATTTCTGTTCTTCAGGAAATCAGTGAGAAATATACTAATGTAATAAAACATTACATCTTTGTTAATGTAGATATAGTATATGATAGTCAAGAAGCTTGAATTAGTTCCTATAGAAAAGGTGAAATACAAATCAAATCAATTAATCAAAAATGTTTTGCATGAATATGCAGTTGAAGTCCATTGCTAAACAGAGTAAAAGGAATACACAGCACATGTGAGAATTAAATGCTTAGAAAATAGCAGAATGTGACAGAAGATATGTATGTGTGATGTTCCCTTTTCTTTTAAAATTACTAAATGTTTAAGAAATTATTTTGGTGATTTTCGAGGAATGGTAGTTGGCGATGTGAATATGTGCATTTTTTGTATGCAGATAAGATAGCAAATACAGTATTTCAATCCAAGCCCTTCCCCACACCTGGCTTGTACATAGATCAGTTTCTTCCCCATATACAAAAAGAGCAGGGCTCAGATCACAACACGATTCCTCTTTGGCTCTTCTGCAAAAGCCATTGATTCAGGAGATAAGTTTTATTGTCTGAAAACTTGGATGGTTTGCAATGAATGTTAAGTAGATTGTATGATCTACACAACATTCAACAAGAACTGAAAATTAAAGATCTGAAAATTAAAGTAACAGTAAATCAAATAGTTGTGTTTGACAGGAAAGCAAGGAGTTTGATTAGAGAAAGGAGATGCATTTGTCTATCATGGTAAAATGTTTAAATTTTAAGATGTCAAATACTGATAGAAAGTTAGTGGGCAGAAAAGTTGTTTGTAGCAACAGATGAAAGTTTGTTTTTTTAAATACCCAAATGGCTTGTAAAAAGTGTATATACTTTTGCCTATGTTGTGATAAGAGTATGTCAGGAGAAACATAGTATAAATTGAATACAATGGAAATAAGTATCTGTGGTCAGAAGAGGAAAGGTCATGAATGGATTAGTGTTGAATGCTAAATAAAACCATTATAACCATAAAACATAATTTGTGGAAGAGTGCAGTCAGTTTCCCTAACAATATAACCACTGTACAGATTCCACATCTACATTACTGGATCTCCAGGCCAAGAGGGCAAAGACATGGAAAGGAATAGCAAATGATATACATTTATATAAATTACTTTGATCTATATTTTCTTTCTCTTAGTTAGAGCCTTCATTTTTTTATTACTGTTACTTGTTCTTTTTTGCACAGCAGACTTCCTTTGAAATGAAATAGATTACAGGGTTGTAAAAAAGGAGTTTTAGTGTGATGGCTATTTATGTCTGTGTATAATATATACCAGTGTATTATATTTTTTTAGAGTGTGGTTACTGAACCTGAATGTAAAAAAATGGGGTGATCACTGGAGCAAAAGGTTTATTCTAAATGTTTACTGTCATCTATGGATGATTTGGATTTTCCCCACCACAATCTGTTATCCCTAAAAGAAAGGGAAGACGAAGGCTGAAATCTATACTTTTTCAGACAGGGCAGCATTGGGAGAGAAACAGAAAAAGAATTCTTCCTCTATGCTCAGACAGAAAATGCCCATCATCATGTCTACATTTCTAGACATATGCTATAAATAGTAGAGATCTCCATATTTACCGTGTGGGTCAGCATCCATGAGAGCAAAGATTGGTACATGACAAGTATCCCATAATTTTCTGACTAGTAGTCTTGTATTAATATCTGGTACACCTTTTCCCTGAAGAAATAATTATGATGTTTATAACAATGATACATTTTTCAACATATGTTTGGACACTGTTGTACTTCTACTCAACAAAATGCTTTATTACAGAATTGTAAATTCAGCTTCCAATGAGTATAATTATGTTTTACAATTGTTCACATTAAATGGATGAAACATTAATATAAAGACAATAAAATCTACACCCTTAAAATTAATATTTAAAAGCTGTATTAAAAAGATTGGTGAAAACTGGGAATTAGGGCATAACATACAATGATCATTAAAGGAATTGAAGAAAAATAAACCCAAAGGGTAAAACCTGCTTTTAGATACAAATCAGGCAGATATCACAATTTAAAAGACTTGCAATTTCCAGTGTCTCAAAATACATTTGGGTAAATGCCAAGAGGATCTCACTGTGTAATGATGACGTGATCACCCATCTGAAAAATTTGCCTTGGTCCCCACAGTGCTCTATTCACACCCCTGACTAGAGATATTGTCAGTAATTCTTCCCACATATTTTATATCAACCAAAGGTCTGGATTCAGAGCACATTTCACAATGAAAGCTGGAATTCTGCTCTGCGTGCACAAGCTTTCTTTACCTATAAACCTACTGGTCCAGAGATAGTATTCATCAGGTTCCGACCAGTTCTGGAGAACCAGTCTCAGAAAGTTCGAGTAGTTCAGAAAACCAGCAAATACCACCTCTGACTGGCCCCACCCCCATCTATTATTTGCCTCTTGAGTCCCAGCTGATCGGCTGGGTCTTCTTTTGTTGCCCTGCACAGGATAACAGAGCTGGAAAGCAGGTTAGTGGGGTGGGGATGGAGGTTTTGCAGTAACTTTCCCCCTGGAGTGGGGTGGGAAGGAGATTTTACAGATCCTTCCCCTGGAATGGGGAGGGAATGGGGATTTTGCAGTAACCTTCCCCCAGGAGTGGAGAGGGAATGGAGATTTTACAGTATCTGTCCCCTGCCATGCCCACCAAGCCACACCCACAGAACTGGTAGTAAAATTTTTTGAATCCCACTACTGGTCATTATGGACAATAGATGCAGGGACAGTCATCGGGAGGGCTTTGTATTTTTATCTCCATTCCTTCTTTAAAAAGACCCAGTTTGCACAACTACATGTAACATATATCCTTTTTATTAAATTAGCATTCTCAGGGATTTCATCACTTTCTTTTTTTCCCTCTCTCTTTCCGATCTCTTTTTCTTTTCACTTTGACCAGACACTCTGACCAGGTACTTCTCTGGGCCACTCTTTTTCCATAATGTAAGCTCAAACTATGAACTCTTATCTGTAGATAAAATAATTAAGGCTTTCCTATCACTGAATTATTTTCTAAATAAAGCTTATCTTTATTTTCTTTCATACAAGAAGCAGCAGCCTCAAGAATACCTTCAGTTACACTCCTAACTTTAGTGTTTCTCTTTCCATGCATTCTTTCCACTATATAAAGCTCTCAACAATGCATTGTTGTTGGAACTAATGAAGCCAGAGAAATCTAGGTTAAGTAGGAAAGATATTGTGCCTTAATGACAAAGATAAATCTGCAACCCCTTCTAAGCCTGCACTTGACCCTTACAGCAATGTGGCACTGCCGATATACTGTAGATTGTGCAACATTTTCCTGGATAGGCAAACCACCAAGCTTCTACTTTAACTAGCCTGAGCTTTAACTCATCAGCTATCTGTCAGTACAGTCCCACAATCAAACACAGATTAAGATTTTCAATTATTTAGATGATATATTACTGTCTGTAGCTAAGTCTTCAGAAGATGAAAGAAAGAAAGGTGACAAGACTCTAGGAAGACTTGGCTCCTGCTATTTTAGCCTTAATCAGAACCTTTTTTATTACTTCCGCGGATTATGAGAAGAACTATCAGTCTTCAATTCAAGAGTGTGAGTGCCACTGTGTAAAAGCTATGTAAATATGAGGCTGAAACCTTAGCTTTCGGGGAGTAATGGGCACCCATTATTAGTTAATATTTTCGCTGGGCTTGTGTGGTTTGACCATAAATAAACAAATGGTTCACCAAGCAAATGGTTGGAAATAACACTTCCAATTTCCTATCTTACCTCTCCTTACTTGGAAACCCAGAGTTGTTGAGATTTACCTGGATTCTTTTCGTCTTGATTATTGCTCCTTCCTGACTCCTCCCTAACATGAAGTGCTACTAGGTAAATCAGATCTGGCTTAACAATACTGCTTACATTATTCTTTTGTGATGATTTTTGGTGATGACCATGTTGTCATCTTGGGATGATAGGATAATCCCTCCATTGTACCCCAGGAATAGAACAGATCAGCCTACAATCACCATGCTGGTGCCATTGCATTCTTAACATCTGAATTACTTCACTTACCAGTTTCACATGGCATGGAAAATAACATGAAATCTTCCACATAGCCCCAAAGCACAAGTGTCATTGTGGTTGAGCACAAACACCTTAGCACCATTTTCTCAAAAATAATCTATCCATCAGTAGAATCAATATAAAATATTGTTTTATAAAAATATAAAAAAGTCTTTACAAGAAGGGCATAATTGATAGCATTGAAAATTGCTGAAATGAATACAGGAGAATTTTAACAGGATTATGCTTTCAGATTATACTGGTAGTAGCCCACCACATAGTATGACCAATGCAGTTTCTCTTCTGAAACCATACCTAAATACAATTGATATGAATCTGGATAATTAATTTTATTTGAGAATGTTTGGATTTGCTTAGAAAAATGTAAACTTATACCGTAATTATTATACTTGGGGAAATTTTACAGCAGAAGTTGTCATCTAACAATCTCTGAAAAGTTGCATCTTTTTCTATAATTAGGATAAATTTTGCATCTGTAATTAAATCTGTAATGTTAAAGGATTCAAGAAAATATACTAGAATTAAATTGCACTACATAAAGTATTGGATATTATATAATTTTCTGTTACTATAATGTGAACAAATCAGCATCAGCGATGCCACTTTATATGGAATCTTCAGTAAATGTTTTATTCAAGTATTCATTTTGTTTTTTACTTTCTTTAATCTATACATTTTGCTTAAAGGATACTTCTTATTCCTTCTACATTAGACGGTACAGCTGTCTGAAAGAACAGACATCAAATTGTTTTAGAAACTGAGGAAAATAATTCTTTTTATTTAATAATTAAATAAAAAGCAAAAGTAAATGTCTAAAAGTCTTTTCCAAAATAATTAACTGTAGTAATTTTTCATTACTTTGTAAGTATTATGATTTTTATATATTAACACAATAATTCTAACCATCCTTCAAGAGTCATTATCTTATAGCATGATGGGATCCATACACTAAAAATATTCTATGAACTGGGGGTTTATTAGACTAAAGAAAATCCATTGGAGAAAAAAAAGCAACCCTCTCTAGTATTTTGTTAGTAAAATCCACGTAACATTCACAACTCAGAGGTAAAGTGAAGACTATATCATGTGCAGAAAAAGATTTTTCTACAATGTGCATTAGTTAGGTGCAAGTTGAGAAAGTTCAGATATTCAGTTCAGTAAAATTATACCCAACCTCAATAATTGGATTATCATATTAGAAACCTAATGGATATAAATAATGAATCTGTTTCTGAAAATATACAGTAATGTCATGAAATATTTGAGTGCTTAATTTTCTCGAAATTTGGGATGATTCAATGTTAATTTTTTCTCTAGCAATTTAAACAAATTATACCTAATGTGATTGCAGATTGTCATGCTGAAGTCAGATTGAAAATTATGATGCAGATTGCACTAATTCTGTTTTTGATGGAATGGATAAGCAACAATAATCGTAAACTATCTATAGTATAACACTGAGTATGTGTTTGCCATCTAGAGTTTACCAGCAATTATGAAAGAAGAACATTTTCTTGTAATTTTGCAAAAAAAAACAACAAACATTTTTGTCATTTTTTTTAAAAGAACTGAAGTGGGAAATGTTGCTCCTGAATAAAAAATTACAAGGCCTCATGATGTATTGAGCAAAAATATGTCATCTATGTAATTCAACTAGCATAGAGCACTTTATATAAAATCGGGAAATAATAATGCATTATACATACTGTGGTCCTACAAGTACAATTTACTTTTGTACCATCCTCCTCAATATAACTAAGATCACCAGCAATGCACCCTTTGCTAGTAGAGAGCTGCAAAGAAAAAAAAAGTAACTTCAGATAGAAATTACATAGTCACCAGGGTAATAATATATTTAATCATTATTTATAGGCTAGCTTGGAAAAAATGTTAGTCCTATGTGAACACAAGTGATATGATAGTGTTATAAATTACTGTAGTAACAGGAAATTTTATCAGTTCTTGGATTGGCTGAACTTAATATTGTCTTAGGCAACTACTTCCTCATGTTCATAAATAGCACGACTTATTTCCATACCAATTTGACATTTTTAGAAATTTGACCACTATCCTCCAAACCTTTCCCTAGACAATATATAAGTTCTTTAAGAACTGATCCCTCAAAACTATCCAACTGCATTTTTTGTTTGGCTAATAGGGAAAGTTTAGGAAATTTTCTGGGCATGATAGTCTTGCTAGAGCATAGGAGGATGGTATTTCCCTTTTACACTACAGTACTAAAACAATACACTAAAATGTTTCTTTTTCAAGGTAGATTATAGTGTAAGTCAGAAGTCACAGAAAGAGCAAATAAGAATTATTTTGTTTTCTTTTGGCTATACTGAATAGTTTGCTTCTTGAGTGTCATTAGAGAAAGGAAATGACAAAAGACTATCCCATATACACAAATATACACTTTATTCTCCTTTCTATGATTTGCACCTGCCAACAAATCTATTCATTAGATACAGATATGAGTTTTCTATTTTTATTTTGTCATGCCTATCTGTGCTTACTATTGTAAGAAATTAATGAGAATGTTATTTCCTACCTTCCCCTCCAAATATACTAAATTATTAATTATTAGATCGTGTAAGAGACATTTAATACTTAACAATATGTAGAGTCCTTCTGGGTATCTTGAGCATACAGGAAATGTCATTTATAATATTGTCCACAACCCTCTGATTACCAAAAAGTACTGTATCGGTGTAAAAGATATCTCTGTGAGAATAAAATGTTGTTTTAAAGCAAAATAAAGACAGTCTCAAGAGATTTCAATTATACTTAGAAAATACGTAGTACTCATGAATATTTAGTAAAGGGCATCCCTTAAGTATTGCCAGTGGACATCATCCTGTCCCCATTCTGTCATCTTCCTTGAATCTTTTGTTTTTTCTCTTTTTAATGGAACCTACAATAAGTGAAAATTTAGGGAAAATCTCCAAGGCAGTGTTCAGGACTATTCTTATGCAGAATTTTTCAGCAATGATTTTTACAAGTTGTCAGAGTTTGTTGACCTAACATGAGGAACAAAATAGTGAGACCACTAAAATAACAACAACAACAACAACAACAACAATAATAATAATAATGATGATAATAGCAATCATGTAGTAGTAATAGTAATAGTAACAATAATAGTAATAGTAATAATAAACTAGTAATTGTAATAATAGTAACAGTAACAATATCAATAACAATAGTAATAAATAGTAAAACAGACTGGAAGAGAATATAACAACCCATTTTTTAGAATAATCATGTTTATGCTTATATATATTATCAAACGCATGCCTGACAAATAACAATAACAATAACAACAACAACTACAACTATTATTATTATTATTATTATTATTATTATTATTATTATTATTATTATTATTACTCTAGTGAGATTCACAGCCTTTGAGGCTGGTTGGTAGCTCAACAGCTCGAGTCCTAACCAAGGATCTAGAAACTGTTACGGTAGCATCAGAGGATATAAGTTGTTCCAAGTAGGGTGGGATATTTTTGTAGAATCAGGGTATTCAAGTCTGATAAATTCAGAATTTCCAAATAGTGAGCACTTTAGGTATTACTCTAAGGGCTCCAATCACAATTGGAATAACACACAATTTCTTTTTCCAAAGTCGCTAAACTTCAATTTGTAAGTCCTGTTACTTTGTGATTTTTTCTTGCTGGGTGTCTTCAATTTGTGCATCATCACCAGGTATTGCAATGTCAATGAACCAACCCTTTTTCTTTTCAACTATTTTTATGTCAGGTGTGCCATGGGCCAAGTTGTTTTTATATTATTATTATTGTTCTTGGTGTTGGTGTTGGTGTTGGCGTTGGTGTTGTTATTATTTTGTCGAGCATGCATTTGATAATATGTATAAGTATAAACATGATTATTCTAAAAAAAGGGCTGGTAACATTCTCTTCCAGCTTGGGAAGTGGTATTGAAAATGATGAATCCTGAATTGAGATGCTTAGAGAAAAACTTTAACATAATAAATATTATTGTTAATGTGTGCTAACCTACTAGACTGCTCTTGTGGCATCTGTAAAATTTGGATCTGTTTAGAGAATAAATTAGTCCTTTCATTCCGTTATTGGTATATCATTAAATGACCAAATTTGATCAGCCATATTAATTTATCTGAAACTTGAAACAGCTACTCTGGCATCATGAAAACACAGCAGTCTTGTAGGCTAATTAGGTAATCTCATACATAATATATTTGGTAGAATTACTTTCAAAAATATTTTAGAAGGGTGAACTAGATTTTATGTTAATTTTGTGTGATGTTGTTAAAATGCAGATATCATTTGATACCTCTCTTGAGGTTGTTTCTATGAAATTATAATTGGCAGTAGGGATAATTCTGAAGAAGAATCACTACTAAGCAGGGGTGGGATTCAAAATTTTTAACAACCGGTTCTGTGGGTGTGGCTTAGGTGGTGGCCGTGGCTTGGTGGTCATGTTATTGGCTGGGTGTGGCCAACTCAATATAACTCACATCGAGGCACACATCTCCTCGCCTGGCCTCTCAGAACTGTGGGGATGCTGCAACTGTCGTAAGTGTGAAAAATGGTCATAAGTCACTTTTTTCAGTGCCATTGTAACTTTAAATGGTCACTCCACACAAGCAACGTATCAGCAAAGGAGGGGAAAAAAACTTCAGAGAAGTTCCTGAGACAGGAAGTCTAGTCCTGCCAAGAATGTAAAAAGGGTTAACGGAGAGGCAGTTTCTGTAAGCAACACCAGAATGTTTCCTTCCTGCCTTCCTTACAGGATTAGGCCAGTAATTTCTTCTAACAATTGGTTCTCCGAACTGCTTAGAATGTTAACAACCAGTTCTAGCGAACAGGTGCGAACTCATAGAATCCCACCCCTGCTACTAAGACAATAGTTCTATAAAACGCAGAAATATAACTTGAGAAGGTTTCCCAGACTTGATCCTCACTAGTTGTTACAAAGATAAAGTGAATAAAGATAAACACAGAAATATGTAGTTTGGATCATTTTCTTTAAATAATAAATTAGGAAATATAAAGCTTTCGACTCATTTGTTTAATTGGGTTCTCTTTAACTAGTGTTAGAATTTGTCTGGAGAACAGATCACATTTTAGACCAAATTTATGCAGAAATATTGAAAATTCAAATGGATTCACTAACTTTTAAGCACAATTGTATATGCTTATTTTAACCTTACAAATACATTTAAATGTGATTATTACCTTTTTGTTGCATATGTGTTTGTCTGAACCATCTTGTAGATTATAGATAATATTTTAAGACACAAAGCTGAAACATAAAGCAAAACCTCATGCAGTTGCCACCTGAAACATTTACATCCCTCATATTTTACCTTTAAGTGCTTGGCAGAAAATTTATTTCTGTTACTGTCAGCACTATTTGCAAAGATCTGACAACCTAGTCTAAACCTTATCTGACAGTAAGGCTTTATATCAACACCTCAGTTGATGAAAACCATAACAGACAATGGAAATCACTTACCTGGTGACAACAATAGCATAGAAAAATTCCAGCCTGGAATAAAAAGACTTAAATGGTAAAGAGCATGAATTAATAAATGAAATGAACTGAGAGAAAAATACTTATAGCGTGTGTTGGTGGAACTAAGAGAAAGGGAAAGTATATAATCAATCTGAGAAAGTGATCGGATAATATAGAGTATAATTGTTGAATACATAGAGAGAAGTGAAGGTTGTCGAAGATTTAATTGAATAAAAGAGCTAAAAGATGTCAGGAAATATGAACTGAGGTAATCAGGGTCATTAAGAGGTATAGGCTGGAAATACTGCAAAGGAATCCATAGGTTGGTAATAACTCTAAGTTATCTTCCAGTGAATGGTGATAATGGAACAGAGTTTTTTAAAAAATAGAATATTCTGAATAAATGTGATCCAGAAGAAAAAAAAAGAACTAGGTAGCATGAAGAGAATAGGAATAGTGGGAATGATATAAAAGAGTGTAGAATGTTGAATTGAAGAATGTTAAGGCTTCATATGTAGATGGTGTAATGGAAAATACATTAAAATATGGAGATGGATTCATTTTGGTATGGCTTATGATTTCTTTAAAATATATGCAATGACTACATCTCTGCTTATCAATAAGAACAATGCCATAATTACACCACTATGCAGAGGGAAAAGTAACAAGAATACATGCAAAATTACAGGAGAATTAGCTTATTATGTAGATCCAAGAAGCTTCAACCCAAAGAAATTTTAGCAACTTACTTATTTCTATATTATTCTTACTAAATACACCTATAAAACTTTGGATTTTATGAAGCAAGGTGTTCTATATAAAATGGTATACTCCAAACTATGCAATCTGATTGGCAAAAAGACTAAGCATTGGACTGGTTCATTAGGAACCAATCCAAAAGAGCCGCTGAAAGGTGACAAAGTTAAATAGCTGCCATTGGCTACAAGCCGGCAGGCAAGCCTGTATAAAAAGGCTGCCGCGGTTTCAGCTAACCTGTTCCGTTACTGTTGCTAGCTTCAATAAAGACTTTGTTTGTTGGAACACGGTCTACCTCGCGTTTTTCCGGACGGAACACAAGGTTTATGCTTTAAGTCAAAACAAACTGTTGTACAATTTATCCTGAAGCAAAGAGGACAAAAGTAGACCCCAATTAAATGATATAATCCACCCATTTGTGCATTCTTTGGATTGGAATAAAATGTTTTTGAACAAAATAGATCAATATATTGCTGAGTTTCTTTAACTTACCAAACTTTGTTGCTGATTTAGGACTGTCACTTCTTATTTGTTGTGTGGTACAATTAGATATCATCTGGAAACCTACAGCTTCTGTAAAACTAGTTTTGAAAACGAAATCAGGAATTTAAAAGAACTAATAATCTGATATTTTATTCATCAGGATTGGTAGTGCAAAAAAGTCAATAATATTTTTAACACTAAAGATTAGGAAAAAAGATAAAATGTACAGGTAATCCTCAATTTATGACCACAGTTGAGCCTAATATTTCCAGGCCCTAGATGGCTATCCGTAGCTGCACAAAGGGTTGGGAAGTATTTAAGTTTCACTGTATTTACCTCTTCAAGTTAATTCTCAATCATAAAAACCAGTCTGGTTCTTTGACTTCCTCCAACCAGATGTCTAAGCTGGTGCTTCAGTCCTGAGGTGCATTCACAAGATGCATGCCAGAACCACTCCCAGGGAGTATATAATGGGTGTTTGGGGAAATGCACAGTACTATCGTATAATACAGAGAGGTATAAAGGGAAAGGCTTCTAGGGACAGTATAATCCACTACCAGTATTCCAGGAAGTGACTAAGGCCTCAGTCAAACTGCTCACCTCAGAGAAAACCCCCAAATTTCAAACTTTCAAACTTTCCTTTAAAATTCAACAGGATTCATAAATGAAGGGACAAGAAGATGACCTTGATGGAAAGAAGCAGTTACCTACACAAAAGGGGCTGAAACATTTTTAAAGTCCAGAATGAAACACATTTTGTACACTCCCATTTATTTAATAGATTGAAGTCCTAATTATATCTGTTATTTATGAGCAGATTGTTATTTATGAGCAGATGAATGAAGAAAATAAAGTTTACCAGTTTACCTGCAAGCCTTCCCTATCTAATAAGAGAAACAGAATGGACAGAATAGATTTATGATAGATCTCCTTATGCTTTCTCCATTCTTGGATTATTCAAATGCCTGAGCTGTGCTTATTTATAAATAAGATCACTGCATTGGTAACCCTAGCTTCTTTAATTTCAGAGCTCATATATTCTATTTTTAGTTGGATAAATGTTTTCTTTTAAACTCACTGAATATATTTCCAAAGTACTGTATAATGTAATTATACCAATATTTGATTATTATAGTATTAGAAAACAATGATTGAAGCTGCATTTTGCTATTCAAAATCATTACTTTTTATATCCTTAAGGTGGCAGAAGACACTACATTATAAAATCATAATAAATCTTCTAGCCTTTAAAAAATGTGTGACTTCTCAAGGTACTGAAATGGATCCAGAGTAAGTTAGTCATCTTGTCTAATTTCATTTTACTTCAGTAAAAGAAAACTCTGTCATTTAAATTTGATACAAATTACAGTAAATTTTCAGTTTTCCTTATATTTAGAAAGAATGTGATTTGCTAACATGATTAGGTAATAGCATATATAAAATTGGTTTGGTTTACTTTATTGTCAGGTGAATCTAAACTCAGAAATGGGTTACTTTTTATTTATTTTCTTTGTGTTTAAATTTTGGTCCCAAATTAATTTGTCCAGCCCTCATTGTAGCACTCAAGGAGGTGAACATAGAATCCAACATTTCCTATTCTAAAGTTCACAAACCCAGAGTAAATTAACTCCAACAAAACATGTTAGCCAAACCTTTAGTAAGAGATTGAGCTAGAGTTGCAGTGTTTAATCTATCATGTAGCTTTTGCTTATGCTGTTGTTCCTGAAAATTTCTGAATGTAACATTTTTGCTCTATCATCAATGTGGTCCCTCCCAAATTTTCGTGGACTAAAACTGAAGAATGTAAAATTGAAAAATGGTAACAAAAATTTTCATGTTATCAAATGTAATACAGTTAAAGTCAATTTCCAATTTCTGAACAATAAAATCCAAAAACCTATTATGTAGCTGCATAATAAATGAAGTGAAAATATAGAATAAATTCTTCACTAGTGTCATTAATCTTGATTTATAGTGCATTCATAGTTCTTAAAACATTTTAAGAAAAAATAGATAATAAAAACACAATTATTAACAGTTCTATATTTTTAGATCTCTATTTATGAGATTCAGGAGCAGTTCTATTATAGTGACTTGCCTATAATCTGTAATCTCTACTATGGAAATTCCACACTATTTATTTCACAATTATTTGATTACCTAGATTTTTGTTATTTTGTCTTTTTCTCTTTTTTTGTCAACCATCTCCATCTGCTTCCATATGAAGCTAATAGTTTGAATCACTGTTTAATTTCCTGAATAGTGAGCACTTAATTGGCAGCTGATTTGTTTCCATGTCATGTCATTAGTAACAAGGAGGTTACTAGTGTTAATAATCACACTTCCATGCTTTACCTCTTCTCCTGAGAACATCAATCAGCTGGCCAGTATAAACTCCATTCAGCTGATCATTTAAGCATGCAAAAAGCAGAATTTGATCAATCCCACTCCAAATTACACAAGGTTCTGAAGTTTCAAAAATCCCTTATCCTCACCTTACACAGATATCTGTCAAACCCACAGTTCTGTTCATAAACTGAACAGCTCCTACTGGGAGAGGAAATCCCTTAAAGTGTCAGCATAAGTCCTGCAGTGAGGATTTGGGATGGAGCAAAAGGGAAGAATACCTGTTCACAATTACTGCAGAGCATCAGAATTTCAATGGAAAAACTATTTTAGTGACATTTTAAAATATGCTGCAGGTAAATCAGAAATAAACAAAAGCCTTGCTGATCATAAATAAGTACAAAATTAGATTCTGGTTCAGACTATAGAATTGCTTGAGTCTAATCTAATGCTTCAGAATGTAGGTTGTTAACCAAAAGTGTTCATCATGTTATCTTTGGCATTTGCAATTTAAATCACAGGTTACAGATTTAATTATATATAATATTTTACCTATAATGTTTGCATATAATACATTTGCAAGCATGGTTTACTTACTGTATATTTCCCCAGTCAGATCTGTTTCTTAAGATAAGAATAGGTGCTTTGTTTTTGGACAAACTCATGATAACATCTTCAATAACATTTTCTATTGCTCTCAGTACCTCGGAGCTGAAAGATGTTATAAGATATAATTTCATATGGATTGTATATCATTTTCCAGGTTTCTCAAAATATTTTTCCTTATTGCCTTCTAACTATTTTTTTTTTAGATTTCTAAACATTCTAGAAACATTTTATAGTGCTTTGTCTTGCTTCCAGTAGTAGAAATAGGTTCAAATGTTTAAGATTCTGCCTTAAGAAGTGCATTTCTAGCCAATACTCACAAGATTTTTTTCATCAAGCCAAATATTTGGATCAACTGATTTAAAACAACTATGATTAATGTTTTTCAATCATATGATGTAATATTAGCTTTGGCCAGAGTTTGACTTAACTTGTTTTTAAATGTTGTAAACTTAAAATAAAAGTTCAAGGATATAATATAAGTACTTCCTCTCTACCATAGCACATTAACCTTTTGATCTGACACTTTGAATGAGTGCCTGTGGTTTTTAATTATATAAAGGTTTTGGCTGGAAAACAACATTGTGTATGTGTGGCAGGGGGAGGAGAAATATATCATGAACTGAAGTAAGTATATTAGTACTGCTTTCTCTCTCTACATATTTGTGTGTGTGTGTGCGTGCACAGTTTGATGGGATAGATAGATGATAGATTTCCCATTTGAATGAAGATGATGATTAGGATTTTTTACCGCAGTTCACATAAACATACACACACACACACACACACACACACACACACACACACAAATCAAAAGTCTCTTTTGACATATAATACGAACCGTTAATTTCCTAACTAAAATTATGTATTAAATGTAATACTGCTTACATTTAGTTGAAATCTGAATATGGTACTTTCTTGGATGGGAACTCAATGATTTAATGAATGGCAAAAGAGTTGCAACATTTAGGATTTTTTTACTGCTACTTTTGAGTGCTTTTTAAATATGATTCCACAGGTATTGTTAAGAGGACTAATATTTGTTATTTAAAAGGATTAGGGATATCTTTCTCTACTTATTATTGGTCATGTTTTAGATTGAAATGTTTCAGAATAAAATTGAGTTAATAAGAAATGGATAACCCTGGTATTATTGATTAGCCATTCCTTTTTCTAAATTATTTCACTTCTTTCAGTACCTACAGTTGTAATAATGATCCATGCATATTAAACAATATTATTATTATTTGTAAATCAAATCATTTAACCAGATAGATTTCTATTTAATCTTTAGAAATGTGTGCATAAGTAATGAGGCCGAGATGGTAGATCCAGGTTTCATGTGCAGGTTAAGATTTTTGAAGCCAGCAAAGTTTGAGAACATTTTAAATATGGGAAGAGAAAGATTTGAATGACACACTCATTCAAAGAAATTGCATAAGTTCCTTCCTACGTTTTAGCTCTCGCTGCTTAAAAATGAAGTAACCGTCAATAAAAAGTTATATGACTGGCCAAACATGCCAAGTTAAAAAGAAAAAAACCCACCTCAGCAGTAATTAAAGACAAATCTAAAACTGTTGAACGGCAAGGAACAACAGTGTATCACACAAGGATAAAGCCTGTCAGCTCATTTCCAACAAGTCACAGCATGAGTATAGTTTCTTTTCTTTTGGCAACAGAAATAGAAATACTCCTAAAACATTATTTCACAACAGAAATTTTAAAAGATGCTGAATTAATCTCTTGTAGTTTCAGCAATTGTGGGTTAAGATTTATTATTTCAAATTAAAGTTAGAAATACTAAATTGTTCATGGCAATTGTATCAGATGACAAATTCCTTAAATTAGAAAACAATAACATTTCCAGTTTCATTTGTGGAATGCAAACTTTCAAATGATTTGTGTTTGTATGTGCGAAAAGGATAATTCAAAGCACTAGAACTGCTTGTGCACAATTAATATAGGCTGAAAAGTTAGCCAATCATTGTTTATTACAGATGTTACAGTGAATAATGCTAATGAAAGTAGCAACACAAGCTACATTTCAACTAGAAATCCATATTTCAATTTTTTCATTTATTTTGTTTATTTATTAAATTTTTATGCTACCCATCTCTCGTACAAGTTGAATCTGGGCAGCTTATTATTCATTTGTTGGTGATACCTAAAAGCAAAATCATTTACTAGATATTGAAGATATTAAAAAAAAAATAAAACAATGTCATTCTTTGCATTGTATATTATTGTATATATTTATGTTATAGTTATTAGGTTTAATATTGTTATTTTTACATGATTCAATTAATATTTTGTGAATGCATTATTTTTAATTTTTAGGGTAATCATGAAAAATATAACCCAAACAAACAGAAGCTCTTTTAGGGTCCTCCCTAATTTTTAAAAATGGGAAGGGATCCTAAGAGCAAAAAACATTGTATGGGTAGTCCTTGATTTATGACCACAATGGAGCCCAAATTTAATGAGACATTTATTAAGTGAGTTTTGCCCCATTTTATGTCTTTTCTTTCCATAGTTGTTAAGTGAATCAATATAGTAACACAGTTGTTAAGTAAAACAGGATTTCCCATTGTCTTTGCTTGTCAAAAAGTCACAAAACAACATGCAACCATCCCTGGACACTGCAACCATCATAAATACGAGCCAGTTGCCAATAAACCCGATTTTGATCACGTAACCCTAGGGATGCTGCAATGGTGAAAAGTGTGAAAAATTGTCACATCACTTTTTTCAGTGCTTGTAACTTTGAATGGCCACTAAATGAACTATAGAATGACCTGTACTAAGGACTGGAAATCAATAAAAAGCAAGAAAGCTTGTACATGTGGCATTGGGCATAAAGCAGGGGTCTCCAACCTGGGCAACTTTAAGACTTGTGTACTTCAACTTCAGCTTGCTGGCTGAAGAATTCTAGGAGTTGAAGTCCATAAGTCTTAAACTTGCCAAGGTTGGAGACCAGGGGTGGGATGCTACCAGTTCTGCCCAACTCTATGGAACTGGTAGCTCTGAAGAGCAGCAGACACCAAACTGGTTCTGTGTTTGCTGCTGTTTGACCTGCCCACCCACCCACCTGGGCTCTTACCTGTCCTTTATTTCCTGCTTTTTCAACCTCTGCGTGGCACAGCTGAAGTTGAAAAAGCGGGAAAAAAGAGGCTTTTCAAATGCTGCGCACCCACACGCAGCACTTTTTAGCTGTCCAGGTGGCACAGCTCAAGGGATTTTTACACGTGCGCGTACAATACATAGTCACCAAACCAGTAGTAACACCGGTTGAATCCCACCCCTGTTGGAGACCCTTGGCGTAGAGCCCTTCTCCATTCTCTTCCTCCAGCCTTGACCAGACATTTATAAATGAGACTGAGAATTTGCAAGGCAGCTTTACATTTTCAAAACAGAAGCAGGGGTGGGATTCTACGAGTTCGCACCTGTTCGCTAGAACTGGTTGTTAACATTCTAAGCAGTTCGGACAACCGGTTGTTAGAAGAAATTACTGGCCTAATCCTGTAAGGAAGGCAGGAAGGAAACATTCTGGTGTTGCTTACAGAAACTGCCTCTCCGTTAACCCTTATTACATTCTTGGCAGGACTAGACTTCCTGTCTCAGGAACTTCTCTGGAGTTTTTTCCCCCTCCTTTGCTGATACTTTGCTTCTGTGGAGTGACCATTTAAAGTTACAATGGCACTGAAAAAAGTGACTTATGACCATTTTTCACACTTATGACTGTTGCAGCATCCCCACAGTCATGTATGGTCAGGTGAGGAGATGCGTGCCTTGATGTGAATGATATTGAGTTGGCCACACCCAGCCAATAACATGGCCACAAAGCCATGTCCACCCAGTCACATGACCACAAAGCCATGCCTACTACCTAAGCCAAGCCTACAGAATTGGTTTTTTAAAAAATTTGAATCCCACCCCTGAACAGAAGCAATAATAAAGCAGCCAATACAAAATAGAAACATAGAAAACTGATGCCAGTAAAAGACTCAGCAATCTATTGAGTCTGCTTTTGATGGTGTTTTTTTCCTCTTTATTCATTATTTATTATTTTTATTATCTTAATTCTATTTTTTATTTATTTTTGTCAAATGATAGACTTGTATTGATCCCAATCAGTAACTCAGTTCCTGCTGATTGAACCATTATTTGTGTTGGAGATTGTTTCCAACCTTCCATAAAACCAGATTTTAACAGAAACAGATTTGAACTTAAATATCAGCTATTTTTTAAAGTCAGCATAACTTTTAGGGAATGTTGTTAAACTAACATTTTACTGAGCAAGAGAAAAATCTTAACTGCCTAAAAATTGAGCTTTTTAAAGCTAAAGTGTTTCAAATAAAAGTTTTAGAAGCAGTATAATAAACATTGCTTTTCCTGTTTCCAATCAGGGATGTTCTTGTGTGCTACAAAAGTGTGAAAATATTTCTGTGCAGCTACGTATAGGATAGTGCATGCTAGCTGATGCATTTTCATCAGACTAAACTCATTAAATTATCTTACTTCAAAACAAGTACAGGTAATCCTGGTTTGGCGACTGTTCACAGTTAAGACAGTGATGAAAAAATAACTATAAGATGAATTCTTACATTTACAGCATTCATAGCTCTGTAAAGCAAAGCAAAGTTGATGTAAGGTGAAGCACAATCGCGGTTACACTTAGCAACTATGTTCCCAGTCCCAATTGTGGTCAATAAATGGGGACTACCTATAATCCTGCTTTTATGTGGTTACAGAAAATTGGGTTCCTGCTCTATCTTTTTGAAGTAGCCCCTAAAGAATGTCAACCCCTTTGGTGAGGTCTGACATGGTCTGTTACCTGGAGTGACAGACATTTGTGGGTTATTTTGGGAGGCAGCCATGGAAAGTTACCAGGATGCCAGTGAGAATGGGCTTCAGCAACAATTAGCACTTGGCCTATTCAACCATCTTTTGACGAGATCACCTCTCTCTTGGTTCCTTAACACAACAGACTCAAATTATAATCCGGATTATGTTAGGATGACATTACCTAGAGATTTCACAACTGAGGCTGGCCACATGGGGTTTTGCTAAAGTTTTTCTGAGGGCCAGTTTGTGTCGATCCAATAAAGCAAACAAAGACCAGTCTGTCTCTGTCAAATAAGCCATAAGGAAACAAACAAATATTAAAAACAAAAACAGGAAAGAACGTGTTACACTCAACCCATAGAAAAAAGCAGATTCAGAGAGAAAGCCTGGCTTTATCTTGCCCCTAATTTTCTGTCAATTTTTGGCTGAGCTGGCCAGGCAGCCAATCAAATCATGGAAAAGTGGGCCTAGTCTACTTGCTGGGCTGCAGTATGGACACACCTGTTTGTATTCTGAGGGCTGATGAAGCAAATTGGCTACCGTTATCTTTTTTTTAAAAGCCTTCAGTGTTACTAGTGCATATATTACCCGGATGTGGCCAGCAGGGCATGAATTAACCATGGCTGTTGTGGGTTAACTTTGGGGGGGCTCCTGTTCTTTGTAAGGGATTGATTTAGCTAGTATTTGCAATATTCAGGTCTCTATTATTCCATAATTTCTAGGAACATGGACATTCTTTTACTTTTGTAAAGATTTAATCTGTTAGTCTTTCCTTCTGAGGTAATGAAAGCCATAAGGCTTTGGTTTTCTTCTATCATAAACTGGGGAGACATTTGCAGCTCTAATTGTTTCCCCCTCAACTTGCTTCAGAAGGATTAGTCGTACACAGTGTTTCTCAACATCAGCCACTTTTAAAATAGGTGAACTTCAACTCCCAGAATTCCCCATGCTGGCTGAGGAATTCTGACAGTTGTCATCTACACTTCTTAAAAGTTGCTGAGGTTAAGAAATGTTAGAGAAAAAACTTTAACGAGATTAAGTGGGAATTCCACACAAGCCTCTGAAATATGAACTATAAATGTCTATTTGAATAGATCCTACCAACAAAACTTTTTATTTGACGTGGGCATATTTATTTGGTTGTTTATTTTAAAAAAAACTTTTGCCACATGGCCTTAAATTATACAAACCTTCAGATTTAGCAGCAACACTTGTACCCTGCCACAGAATCATCTCTATTGTGGATGAACGTTAATATTTTAAATAAATACATCAAGAAAAAAAGGGCTTTTTTCCACCCTTGACATTCTAACTATTCAAAGTGTTAGTTTCTGTCATAAAAGAAAAGAAAAATGTCCTTAATAGACAGATCAAATAAATGAATACTTTTACATTTAACACACTTTCCTCTTTAGATATAATCAGTCTGGCAGGAAGTATTTATAAAAGCCCCTATAATCCTTTTTAAGAACTCATTCTCTCTCTCCCTCACTTTCTACATATATAGATTTCCTTGATATATAATCTGATAAATATGTGTCAGGAACTTAAATAACTGACAAATTAAGGAGACATTTTGAAGATTTCTGTTGCATTAAGTGTTATTAGTTACCATGACTCCAATGTGCAATATCATTTCCTGATTTTTGCCTTGAATAAAATAAATATAAATACAATATGTATTTAAATTATGGTTCCAGCTAAACTTGAAAATGTAAAGATCAAGTGGTAGAAAAATCTAAATGAAATGGTTTCCATTACTCAGATTACAGAAGTCAGATAATTAGTTAAATATACACTGCATTCAGCTATAGAAGTAATCCTCTATTCACAACCATTTGTTTAGTGACTGAAGTTACAACAGCACTGAAAAATGGCTTCCAACCAGTCCTTACACTTATGTTCATTGCAGCACCCTCACAGTCATATGGTCAAAATTTGGACAGTTTGGAAGCAGATATGTATTTACAATGATTGAAGCACACTGGAATCATGTTATCATCATTTGCAACCTTCCCAGCTGGCTTCCAAAAAGCAAAGTCAATGGAGAACTTGGGTTCACTTAATGACCACTTAACTACAGTGGTTCATTCAACAACCATAGCAAAAAAATTATAAAATCAAGTGTGACTCATTTAATTTCCTTGTTTAGCAGTGGAAATTCTAGTCTCAATTGTCATAAATAAATGTGCAATCCATAATTTGTTAGATTAAAGAATATTTCAGTGTAGAAACAGTTTAATCACTTGACTCATCTTCTGTGCTAAAATGGTGGTTACTGTTTGCTGACAGAACAAATATTTTTATGTTCATAATAATTTCCTCATGAGATCTGAAGAAAATCCAACTGATAACCATGAAATCTTCATGACTGTGAGAAAAGTTCTCAATTGAGGTAGCATGATTTCATTGAACAAGTTTGCTGAGTATGGGAACTAAACCCATGGACAGACAGATGCCAATCTTTTTTAATAAACCAAGCCTCTAATATAGAAACAGGAGACAAAAAATCATTCACAGCAAAGAGCATAAAACAGGCATATCCTTTCTTATTTAATATGCCTTGCTTAAAGAAGAAAATCCAATATATTTTAAGCTTACCCAATATTTGAATAAGAACCACCTGTAAGTAATTTAGTAATAGCAACCAAGCCAGTACAATAGATCAACTTTATTTCCAGACTATTGTTCTTGGTTTTGTATCTTTAAATCACTTACAAATACAATAGGACCTTTCTTTAAAAAGAAGGAATTCTATGCTTATCTCAAAAATGCAAGATACTTCCACTTCTATGTAGCATGAAAACATATCAAGGAGATACAGTAATGTTAAAGGAACTACACTAAATATATATCTTCACAGCAGTTAGCAATGTTTTGTGTGAAATAATACATATTACCACTTTTCTGAAATTTAAACAACTTATGTTTTTCATTGTTCCTTTTGAATCATGAGAATAAACACTTTAGAGTTGCCAAAGACTCAAGCCAAACCCCACATACAGTGCAAAAAGCATATTTCTTAACCTTTCCAAAATTTTAATATTTGATGACTGAAAGGTGAAAGTGTTAAATTACACAATTTAAAACAATTGGCTAAAATGCATCAGACCATAGGTCCTCGACTTACGATCTCAATTGAGCCTAACATTTCTGCTGCTAGGTGAAACATTTGTTTAGTGAGTTTTGTCCCATTTTACGACCTTTCTTGCTACAGTTGTTAAGTGAATCACTGCAGTTATTTAGAATCATGGTTGTTAAGGGAAATTGGCTTCCCCATTGACTTTACTTGAAAGAAGGTCGCAAAAGGTGATCGCATGACCATGGGACATTGCAACCATAATAAATATGAGTCAGTTACCCAGCTTCTGAATTTTGATCATGTGACTGTGGGGATGCTGCAATGATTGTAAGGGTGAAAAATGGTCATGTCACTTTTTTAAGTGCCAGTGCAATTTTGAATGGTCACGGAATGAACTGTTGTAAGTCAACCACAATGGAGCTCAAAATTTCTGTTGCTCAGTGAGACATTTGTTAAGTGAGTTTTGCCCCATTTTACAATCTTTCTTGCCACAATTGTTATGCGAATCACTCAGTTGTTAAATTAGTAGCATCATGGTTATTAAGTGAATCTGGCTTCCTCATTGACTTTGCTTGTCAGAAGGCTACAAAAGGTGATCTCATGATCTAGGGATACTGCAACAGTCATAAATATGATTTACCAGGCAGCTGAATTTTGACCAAGTGACCATGAGGATACTGTAATTGTCTTAAATATTAAAAATTAAGTGTCTTAAGTCACTTATTTTAGTACCATTGTAACTTCAAATGATCACTAAATGAACTGTTGTAAGTCAAGGACTCTTTTTATGCTGGTTGCTTGAACCATTCAAAAAAAACAGTGTTTTCATGTATTTATTAGCTTTTTTTGTCTCAAAATGCAAAAGGTGGGCTTTTAAACTTTCACTGAATAATCCTATCAATAATGCACAATTGCATTTTATGCTACTTCCAGAAGAAGCTATAATAGGGCATATTATATCTTTAGATGCTGCAACAAAAATTGTTTTTGAGAATTAGTCTGAAATTATCTTTCTGGCAGGTGTTCTAAGAATATGGTTTAAAATTTTATATTTATATTTTGTTAAGCTGTAACAAGTTAACCAAATCTTAAGGAAATGGATTTTGAAAAAATTGTGTAAAACTGAAACTTATTAGTAAACAGATTAAAAATTCAATAATTTTGTTCTTGCATTCTGAAACATAGTGTTTGTGCCACAAAAAGTCATAAGTCATTTTTTTTCAGTGCCATTGTAACTCTTAACGGTCACTAAATGAACTGTTGTAAATCAAGGACTATCTGTACTGCAATTTCTGTGTTTGAGGAAATCTGCTCACTTTATAAAGCTAGAAATGTCAGGAGAAAAAGAAAAATGAATTAAATGCAAGGGGAATATATTGCTTAAGAAGCATACATGGTAAAAATAGATGTAGGTTCAAAAATGTGAGTTGTATACCAAAGTGAATGACCAGTAGAAAAGAAGTAAATTGAAATGGTTTGGTCAAAGAAAGATAATGCCGTATATACTCGCATATAAGCCGACTTTAGAACGCTTTTTTTTTCCCCCAAATTTGGGGGTCGGCTTATACGCGAATAAATCTGATTTGCTGGAGCAGCGACTTAGCGTGGTGGCTTCATGCGATGAGAGTCTTGGTTCTCATCGCGCGAAGCCGCTGCCCGGCGAAGCCGCTGCCCGCCGCTTCCCTGCCTCCCGTCGAGTCTCCCAGCTGATTGGCTGTACAAGCCGCTGCCCGGAAAAGGCGATGAGAGTCTTGGCTCTCATCGCGCGAAGTGCCCGACTTTGCGCGATGAGAGCCAAGACTCTCATCGCCTTCGCCGGGCAGCAGCTTCGCGCGATGAGAGTCAAGACTCTCATCGCCTTTGCCGGGCAGCGGCTTCATGCGATGAGAGCCAAGACTCTCATCGACTTTGCCGGGCAGCGGCTTGTACAGCCAATCAGCTGGGA
Organism: Laticauda colubrina; assembly: GCA_015471245.1. Lineage (NCBI taxonomy): Eukaryota > Metazoa > Chordata > Lepidosauria > Squamata > Elapidae > Laticauda > Laticauda colubrina. The sequence continues at coordinate 327,988 of BLBF01000049.1, read as the reverse complement.
GACTCGATGGGAGGCGGGGAAGCAGCAGGCAGCGGCTTCACCGGACAGCGGCTTCGCACGATGAGAGCCAAGACTCTCATCGCGCGAAGCCGCCACGCTAAGTCGCTGCTCCAGCAAATTGCTGAAGCAAGTCGCCATGCTAAGTTGATTTGGGGGTCGGCTTATATGCGAGTTTTTGCAAAATTCCTCATTTTGGGGCAGTTTTTAAAGGGTCGGCTTATATGCGAGATCGGCTTATATGCGAGTATATACGGTAAATGAAGATACAATTGCAAAGCAGTTATACAAAAGAAAACCTGGCTGAGAGGACTGGATGAAACAATGAGAGTCTCAAAACATAAGATATGAGATATTTAAAAGAGAAAAGACAACATATGAAACTATGTATGTATGTGGTGGAGGCAAGCATGATTTGCAAGGAAAGAAAGGTATGGAGAAATATGATAAATGGTATTGGTGTAATGTTACATTTCATTTTTAAATTTCAGGGTTTTAATTGTTTTGAACATTTCTTACTATCCTGCTGTGCTGTTTATCCCCAAATGGAACATAGTGAAGGTATGTATGTATAAGTTTGATATTTGGTATTCAATCCATAACTTGGTATCTGGCAGCTTTTCATTAAAAAAATTAATGGAATGTAAGTATTGTTAGAAATTGTGGGATTCGTTGAATCCAATCCCTGGCAAAATGGAGAATTCTACTCTCATAGCATCCCCAATGATCAGTTGAACATCTTTTAGCATTAAGAAATCTACTTCCTTGGACAATATTTAAACTCATTGTTTTTGTGGTGGTGCATTCTTGCTAGACCCTTTATCATTTTGGTTGCTCCTCTCTGCCCAGTCTCTCATTTATCAGTACCTTTCGAAAAGTGTGGTACCTAGAATTGGATACAATATTACAGGAATGATCTGATCCATGGAGAATAGAAGATAATAATTACATTTCTTAAATCAAAATGAATAAGAAAATAATAAAGTAACAACTTCATATACAATCTGTACTTCCAACATTTCTGGGTCCCCAGTATACCTGAACAAGCATTTGTAGAAAATGAAAAGTATAAGATGTTTTGTTTGAAAGTCGCTCACCTGTTTGGATAAAGGTCAACAATAAATGGTGGATGTTATAGATATGATAGGAGTGACTAGTTTCATGTCTGATAAATGCACATTTTATAATTATCAAGGAACTATCAGGATAGTCATTTAGTGGGGGTGCACCTGCCATGTTCTTCACATTCTAAATATGCCAATCAGTCAGTAATGCAGTTTGTAAAACTGTATTAGGAACAGAAATATCTTAAATGGAAATTTCAGCAAACTGGCTTTTTTGCTGTAAGGAAAACTTGATAAACTTTTTGTGACAGTGATTGTGCTATATCAGTCTTTTATTATGTTCTTTTTTCAGTTTCCATAAGTTGGTGAAATATAGAATTATTTACAGAATTCAAAATTGTCCAAAATAATTTAAGATACAGGCTGCTTGCAGTTATACATGTATCAAATTGCTGAGGTGAAGGGTGTGGTTCTGTTAGAATTTAAACACTCAGAATTGAGGGTGGAATAGAAACTTGCATTACTAACTACCTAATAATGCCTGGAGAAATCAAGCTAAAACAATGTAACACCCTAGATTGAAAACAATACTTTGCAAGCCTTCAAATAATAAGCAAGGTGTGGTGTCTATTAAATCTAGATACATATGAACTTTGTTGAAATATATGTAAGACAGTCCATTTTAAGTAGGAATATTAGTAATGTAAAGACACCTTTGAACTGAACCAAATTCTGGGTGACTACATAGACAGTTCTTTTCAAAAAAAAATAATCAATGCAGAATTATTTTGGCATTCATTCACTTAGATTTTTTAAAACCATCCCAATCTAAGTTATAGTCCTGAGATTTCCTTGTGGTCTCCCATCTAGGAATTTACCAAGTTCTGACTCTATTCCACAATTAGCTAAGGTTGGGTAGTTACTGTCACTACTTAGCTAAAGGATATAATTGGGCAAAAAAACTTGTGCAATTGTGCAATTGCTCAGCTTCATTCACAAAATTTTACAAGAGCTAAAGTAATTATGTGGTGCCTTCTGTCTGGTGAGGAATAGTTCCTCTGGAAACAGTTGAGGATTTATAAATAAGGCATGTTATTCTAAACCCCTAGAAAAATGCTAAAATATTCAGTCAACATCTTGATTTGTGGAACAGCCATGTACACAAATATGAAAAATTGTTTGATATTGTCACCCCTTTGAGGTAGTCCATGTTAAGGAGTGATTACTGTGAAGATTCCAGAAATGCTGGTTTACTGTTATGGGGTATATTAATAGAATTTTCCATCAATTGCTTCAACCCAGTAGCTTTGTTAATTTTTTCATGACCTTGTGTAGATTTAATTGCAGAACCACTTGCAATAGATGCTGCAACAGTGCTTCAAGAGCTTCTTCTCCAGATAACAAGGTGCTCCAAGAATCCCTTGCCATTTTGAAGGTCTAAAATTGAGGTTCTGTTTTCACTGGTAGAGAGTTGCAAGATATCGATCTGGCCATGCCTACCCTGGTCACACCTACCCCATCCATGTCTACTTGGCCTCCCGAGGTCAAACACAAACCTGATGTGGCCCTCAATGAAATTGAGTTTGGCACCCCTAGTCTAAAAGTAGGATTCAGTACCTCTTTGATGAGAGAATCGTGAGTTTTTCAAGTTGGATGTCCACCCTTTGAGATAGGCCAGTTCAAAAACAGACATCTTGGGGGACACTAGAAGTGCTATTTGAATCATTGGAGAATATATTATCAGGATCTTAAAATCCTTCCTCAAAACCTTAACTGCCTATTTTCAAGGATGAAAGTAGGTATCAGTCCTTCAAAATAGGCCAAATCAGGAATTGCCCACTACAAGAATTACTTAAATTTTACTTTATTGTTGTCGGGCATCATAATTTTGAAACCTGCCAGAATTCCTTTTGTCCTCTCTTACTACACAGAGATTCAGTATGGAGTTATTTTGAGTATTTTTCTTGCACTTCTTTCACAGGGCTGAGATTAACCATTGCTTTTATCTATGAATGGCTCTGCATTCCTTGACCATCTGCACATCCCTCTACCCCCAAAGCCATTCCTTTTCTCATGCTTTCTATTTTCACAGGGGTGAATGACCATTTTCTCCCCTTTCCTTCTTAAAGTGAACACTAAAGTCCTCTACAGATACATTCAAATTCTTCATTTAAACAAGATGTTAAAGAAGGAGATTGGAAAGCAGGAACAACTTGGCTTCCATAATTCTTTCCAAATTCTTAATAATAATTCCTCATTAGGGCTTAAGAAAGGTGTAGTCACCAACTTTCCCAGTCAATGAGTCATTCAAGGGATTGTTGGGAGATTTTCCTCCTCCCACCTGAATATTTTTCTTTTTGACAACCCCTCCAGTTAGATCTAGTGCAGTGTTTCTCAACCTTAGCCTCTTAAAGATGTGTGGGAGCTGAAGTCCACACATCGTCAAATGGCCAAGGTTGAAAAACACTGATCTAGTGTACTGTAGAGTCCTTTGTGCTTACTGAGCTTTGTTGTTTGTTGTAGACATTTCATTACTCAATTAGATAACATCTTCTGAAGAGAGCACTAAGGATTCCATGTTTCAGTCTCAGCTACAAATATTCTCTTCTATTAATCTAGTGTATTTCAGATCTCAATCTTCCATATGTTTGCTTCTCTCTCAACACAAGATTTGGTAGTGTATTCTTCAATTTTTAGAGGGTTATTCTAATAGACAGAAATAATTACATATTTTATATAAAACTGAGTTGGAAAGAAAAAAAAAGTGAAGAGGAAAGGAAGCAAGCATGATGATGGTATGAAAATCAGTAAGACTTCCATGGTTAGAGTCCTAAGATGAAAAGGGGGAAGAGAAACATTTTTATAAATGCCCTACAGGTTTAAATTTACACTAGGCACAATGAGGACATGAAAGCTCATGTGGCTGATTCCAGATTAAAAAAAAATATGTACTTTTTTTTTCATTTATCATTTTCAATGCTAACTAAAATGTGTACAATGGAGCAAAAAGGAAGAGGTTGTAAGAGAAAGAATGGAGATTAATTTTGTATGAAATAGTCAGGAAAAACAATCAGTCGAGGTCAAACTGGTAGGATTGGAGGGAGGTTTATTTTAGCTTGGTTATCTTTATACTGAAATAAAAAGTACTGCAGGCATTTCTCACCTCATCCTTCAAATAAATTTAAAACTGGGGACTTTGAAAAGTTGAAAATACATGGGCAAAACTTCATTATTTCATTTCATTTTTCAGAGGCATTACCAAAAATGTACTTCAGTTTGCTAAGACACCTATATATTTATATCCTTCTTGTTTAATAAATGCTTGGAATGTTTTTTTGAGTACCATTTTTTAAAATTAGAGGAAATACGTTTCATTTTCACTTTTTAGAACAGACTGTTTTCTGTCTGTCTGTAATTCTTTCTTTTCTCCTGGCTTAGAGCAAACACAAATGACTCAGACAGATCTCTTTGTTAAAAAACATATGCCATATATGGACAAGGAGAAAAGCATGACATTTTTTTGCGGTTGGCAGTGGGAAACTGGGAGGGATTCAAACTGATGAGCTCCATGAATTTTGCTTTCAAATAGTATTTTTTTCTTGAATTATTAAATGTTCTATATTGAAACTGTTATAAGGCCAATATAAAGACAAAAGATTGCGGTGTTGACCTTTTCATTGAGGTCAAGAAGCTCAGCACATCTTCAGATTAATCAAATATATATCTAGTCCATGCGCTAGGTATTTCATCCAGAGTTCAGATTTGATTTGATCAGAGTAATTGAAAACAGAATTTAATTATTATTTAGTACAGAGAAGAAGGACCTGAATCCGCTCCTTTAGATTCTGGATTAAGATAGAATTAAGATAGAATTCGGAACATTTATTTATTTAAATAAATAATTTTTTTGGGGGGGGAGAGGACAGATTGCTCTGGCATACAGTATTCCAAAGGCAGTATGTACTGCCTTTGTACTGCAGTATGCATACAGTATTCCAAAGGCAGTATGTCATGCTAAAATGCATTTTTTTTTAATTTACTGGAAGTATAAGTAACAAACTACTGAAATTGTTTCATGTGTCCTGTGTGGTGTCTTAAAGAAGTTCTGACTTCAGTTTGAAATGAATGATGAACATGTTCCATGAAGCAAACCTGTTCAGTTCCTTGAAAAATGCTAAGAATATCAATCAATGAATCAGAATAGAACTGGAAGGGACCTTGGAGGTCTTCTACTCCAATCTCCTGCTCAAGCAGGGCACCCTATACAAATTGAGGCAAGTGGCTGTCCAGTCTCTTCTTAAAAACCTCCAGTGATGAAACACCCACAACTTCTGATGGCAAGTTGTTCCACTGGTTAATTCTTCTCATTGTTAGGAAGTTTCTCCTTAATTCCAGGTGGCCTCTCTCCTTGATTCGTTTCCATTCATTGTTTCTCCTCTTGCCATATAGTGCTTTGAAAAATAAGTTGGTCAGAAAATATTGATCAGAAAATGAATATTGATCAGAAAATAAATCAAATCATTTATTTAAACCATTTGCATTGCCTATATTATACCAAACTATGAGCATCTCCCAATCAAGAATTAAAAATAATAAACAGCATATAAAACTATTAAAATCTTAGACATTAAAAACAAAATCCTGATGCCAAGTCAACTTCCAACATGTAGTCATTTCATCCTATCACTTCAATTTCCTGGGTAAGAAGCCAGGTCACAATAAGCCAATTATAAGTAAAGAGTTAGAATAAAGAGATCTAAATCTGTTGTAGGTCACTGTGCAGCTTGGTTTTTTCTGTCAGTTCTGTTAGAGAGTAAGCATGGAGGGTTGGCAAGTATCAGTAAATGCTAACGGTGTACAGTGGTTAACATATTAGACTAGGGTCAAGGAGACACAATCAAAACTCCTTCAGACATGTTGCTCATTGAATTATTTTGAGTAAGACTCAGTTCAACCTGCTTCATAGAGTATCTTTCTTTGTGTAATAAAACTAAGAAAGGTGTCTATATATAAAAACATTAATATATAGTGAATTGGATTGATGGATGAATGGATGCATGCATAGATAAGACAGAAGTAGGTAAACGTCTTTATCACCAAGGGTGCTTGAAAAAGCGATAGGTAAATAGATAGCTAAATAGATAGAAAAATCAATCTTAGTTCTTCCCTTTGTGTATGTAGCTTCTGGCAGGTATACAAATGGATAGGCATATACAGGTAGTCCTCAACTTACAACAGTTCATTTAGTGATAGTTCAAAGTTATAACAGCACTGAAAAATGTGACTTATGACTGTTTTTCACAGTTATGACCTTTGCAGCATCCCCATGATCACGTGAACCAAATTCAGATGCTTGACAGCTGGTTCATAGTTATAACAGTTGCAATGTCCTGAGGTCATGTGATCAGCTTTTATGACCTTCTGTCAAGCAAGGCAGATTCACTTAACAACTGTAGAACTTGTCAATTGCAATGATTCACTTTAACAACTGTGGCAAGAAAAGCCATAAAAAGGCAAAACTCACTTAACAAATGTCTCACTTAACAACATAAATTTTGGGCTCAATTATGATCATAAGTCGAGGACTACTTGTAATGAACAATTACAGTAGTTTCAGCTGGAGTTGGTACCCCTTGTTTGTTGTGATGGGTGTTCCAGAGAACCTTTGTCTGTATTTATTCATTGTTTGTGGTGGTGATAGTGGAGAAATTTTCACTTTGGGGCACTGTTCTTTTGGGTAAATACAGGAAGAACATATTAAGGTTCATCCATATTTACTATAAATTGCATTATATACAAGTAAGTCCTCAACTTACGATCACAATTGAACCCATCGACTTTGCTTGTCAGAAGGTCACAAAAGGGGAACATATGACTCTGGGACACTGCAACTGTCAAAAATGTGAGTCAATTGTCAGTTGTGAATCAAAAAGGTTACACATTCATTGCTTCAATCATGACAAGTAAATCATGACATACTAGATTATTCATCAGATTTCCATACCGCACAAGTACAGTTTGATTCCTGGTAAAAAATAAAATTTAAACTGTTGACTGAATTGCATTGTTGACTGAATTGTCATTGTTGTAATGGCAGATATGAAGATGCTTAAACCACTAAACTAAAACATACTGTAATTGTTATCAATTTTGCATAATTTCTCTTCAAAATAAACCTATGAGCCCTGTCTATTGAATTTAAATTAAATCAAGAAAAATATGGTCACTCTGGAGGTCCCCGTTACTTTCTGAAATCTAAAAAGCTGTTCTAAAAAGCATTCTTCATCCCAATATCCTCCAGATGAAGTGGAAGAACATTTCCAACAAAGTGCCAACCTCCCCCATAATGGGAGGGCTAATGTGCTAAGCATATGTAGCAGCAGGAACTCTGAACTATAGTTTCTAGTATGGTTTACATGTCCCTGTGCTTGGCTGCTATGTATATACCAGGAAATGTTGGGGCTGTCCTACAAAAAGGCCTCCTACAAGTTTCGTGCGAGGACAGAGAAACAATCAGCAGTAGGAATGAAAATATTGAGACTGCCCTAACAGCAGAGACATTTTGTTTTAATTTAGAAAGATTCTGGAAAAGGCAAGCTCTGAATTTCACTTAAGCATGTTCTCAATCCACACATCTTTTACACAGACCCACTTGAAGCTTATTTAAGGCATTATTAAATCATGTTGCTTAAAAATAGTGGTAAACTCTAATGCTAATGCTTGTATTTGCATTTTTAAAAAAAATGCAGCAACATTTTTACATATTCCTAATCAAAAGTGTAATTGAATTCTGTTCTATTCTTTAGATTAAACTATGAGCATCTACAATTAATAATTAACTAATAGTGATGCTTTCTTTCATTAACATATTCCTCTGAAGTAGTATTTATAATGCCAGTGGGAAAGTTTCTGTTCTTTTTATTATTTCTACTATTTAAAAGTGTAAGCCATCTGGAGTTGTTTTGGAGTTAGCTGGCCTTAAAAATCAATCAATCTAAATAAATAAAAATCCTCTAAGATTTGTTGATACAAGCTCCATGTATTCCAAAAGAGTTCTCTAAGGGATTTAGATGCTAATTTATAACTGGAGGGTTGTAAATTGTCTTCAAAATGGATCATTCATAGTTTCCCCAATCTGCTGTAAATCTATAAATTCTTTTTGTGGAGCAAAAAATAATAATCTTCTAATAAAATTTATTCTGTCTGAGGTGAGAAATATCCTTTGAAGATATAATCTTTTCATATATAACCCAAACAAAGTGCACATGGGAGATTTTTTGGACATTAGTGTTTCTGATAAATTGGTAATTTATTTCAGCTGTTAATTCCAATTCCCAATTCCAATTTGAATTGTAAACCTAAACCAAACTGAGTTCAAAGGATTGACTGCTGTGTATTTACAAAATCTTTTCTGAACAGATAAGAAAGCAATTCTTGCTATAACTATTCAGAAAGCAGGTATTTATTATTAAAAATTTAAGTCAATCAAAGATTTGTCCATAAAGAAATATGAAGTTTTCCACAGATGTATAAAATAAAATTATAATAAGTAGATTAAATCATATTGATTTATTTTAATTGTGTTTGACTAGATAGGATTTTTTATTAATTCTAATTTTATTTATACATTTACATTTTTTCTAAAGTCTGTCTTAAACTCAGAAATGAATGGCAATGTAATATGTAAATTTAATAAATTAAAATAAGTTATTGTTTCATGGCATCTTGTCTTCTGGATTGAGAGACAGCTTCAAAAAAAGTTTAGATTCCTATAATTAGGTATTATTCATTTCTGGTGATTCTTGGTCATGGCCCCTATTTTCTCTGTAGAATTTAGTTAGTACTGTAGATTGAATAAAACTCTAGGCTTCACTTGATTAATAAAAACATTTAATCTGTAGTTATTTTTTCCCCTTTGCTCTAAATATCCATGGGAAGAAATTGGACAGATTACTCCATCTTCTTGGTTGATGTCCTTCACTGATATAAGCTGTAGGGGGCACTTTGTACACTTTGTTGGAACATCTTCTAGCTGCTAGAGTATATCAAAATACGACTTCTAAAAAATTAAATGGAATATTTTATGTGGTAATTCCATGAAATGATCTGAGATAGTAAGGTTTCTAATGAAACAAGGGACTACTTGCAAATGGTTTGCAGTGGATGAGCTCATGTTTTTATTTAAGTTATATCTTTATTTAATCCCAGTTCAATATTATTTCATCTTGAATTTCCTTCAGTTTTCAGTTATATAATAATATAAATTAGACTGAATAGTCCTTGGATAAGTTGTTCTTGGGTTTAATCCTAGTCACTTCTTAATGTTTTGTTCCATTTCATTACAATGTGCCTGTATTTGAAGTTTTTTTTATTGTAGAAGGGAATGCAAACTGCTAAAAGTCCTGTTGAATTGGAGAAGCATAAAAGTTCCAATAAATACATAAAAGTAATAATTGGGTTGCCAGGTTTTTTTATAAAGTGCCTTACATAATAAACTGATTATTATTTTTTTAATGAATGATTACTCTGAGAAATGGGAAATAACTGACTTTATGCCTGTCACATATGCTAACCAATCAGTGTCATGTATAATTTTTTAAATATCAGAACAAAAGTGGCAAGAACACAGTGGGTCAGTTCAATAGCCAGTAAATTTTTAAAATATTTGGATCATCTTGTGAGAAAAGAAATATTGCTTATATTATCATTTTAATACATACCTACTTTTCTAATTGTGGACCATACATTGCCTCAAGCCAATTTTCTCCCTAAAATTCAAACTATCAAGAAAAGAAAAAAATCATAAACTCTTAGCACTAACTTCATACTAGGAGGAAATTGCTATAGAGATCAAACAGGTTAGATTCACTGGGAGACAGCTTTCTTTCATTTGAACAAAGCTATTCTTTGAAAACCTTTGGTATCCCATTTTTTTGAAACTTGACTGCAAGTGACAGGCTAAACTGTAAAGTAAAAATGAAGATATAGAATAATTTGAAATGATATGCTTCCTTAGGAACAATGTAGAAGCTATCAACTGGATATGTAGATACCTAACAATTATTACTCTAGAAATGATTGACAAATACTTTTAAGATTTTGTGGTTAGGAGCTTGATTAACAAATACAGCATATATAAATATACATGAATACCACAACAATATGAATAATAATGTGAGATTACTTAGGACTGGATATATGTTTGGCTTGATGCAAATCTATATCCACCAAAAATTGTTTCACAAGCAATCTGGTTCAACTGGTTTTCTTTTCTTTTTTCCTTTAAAGTCATCCAACTCATTCAGCGAAGTGACGTTCAAAGTAATACAATGCTAGCTTAGGAAATGAAAAAAGGGGGGGAAACCCAGTGTGGATGTCTTTTCTCCAGAGCACAATTTGCCATTGAAAACAGGATCCTATTATTTTACAGATGAATTGGTTATCTCCAGTGTGTTGACTAAATAAGGAAAAGACTCTTAGATGGTTTGTAGAAATATCTAAATCCTTCACAAACCTGTGGCTGTAACTACTTTGCAGCCTGTGCAGCCAGGAAATATATGAAAAATAATTTCTACCTTGATGTAACTTATCATATTTTTTAAAAAAGCACAGACACCTTCCCTGTTTCCTCCTCAAGGCTAATTCAAGGCTCACTTACAAAAAAACCTCAATAATTTGACAATAAATTAATAGGCTAGGGTTTCAGTTGCACAATTAACAGATCTACTGAAAGGGCATTGTTGGAGTTACAGCCAAATTAGTTTGAGTACTGTACAGTTACATCTTTTTGAGACTGTTTGATCGCGGGGAAAAAAAAGAGACTGGAGACCAGCGTGACTTTCAGCTCTTTATTCGGTTCCTGGAATCAGTCTAACTGCGAAGCCGCGGCAGCCTTTTTTTACAGCGGCTTCTTGCGGCTTGCGGCCAATGTCGGTTCCTTAAATTCCCTGCCGCTCAGGCGGACCAATCACAAGGGATTTCATTTGTACAATAGAACGCGATTAGCACTTCTCTCCCATCTGGTAGCGTGTGGCTGAGTATGGCTCCGAGACCGAATGGTGATGCGTCGCAGGTGACTGTCAGTGGCAGTGTTTTGCTGTATTGAATTAACACAGATTCGGATGTCAGCAAGTCTTTTCTTTTCTGGAACGCGGCCTCTTCTCATCATCCCCAGGTCCAGGTAGCTGTCTTATCCAGTAATCTGTGTAGTGGTTCTGCCGTCTTTGCCTTCTGTGGCAGAAAGACATTATAGAAATTTATGAGTCCCCAAAATGCTTGTAAGTCTGGTTTATTTTTGGGCCTGGGAGCTTCTTTTATTGCTTTGATTTTCTGGTCCGTGGGGTGGATGCCATCTTTATCTATTAGGTACCCCAGGAGTTCAACTTTTGAGGTGGCTAGCTGGCATTTTTCTTTTTTAACTTTGAGTCCTGTCTCTTGGAATCTTTGTAAAACTTCTCTGAGGTGGCTTTCCAGTTGGTTCTTGTCACTAGCTGATACCAGCATGTCATCAAAGTTTGGGACCACCCCTTTTATTCCTTGTAACAAGCACTCCATCAAGCTTTGGAACACCCCTGGGGCCACGCTGACTCCAAATTGCAGTCTTTTGCATCTGAATGTCCCCCTGTGAGTCACAATTGTTTGTGCCTCCGCAGTTTCGGGGTTGACTGGCAATTGCTGGTACGCTTGTGCAAGGTCGAGCTTTGCGAAGACCTTGCCTCCCCCCAATGAATGTAACAGATGTTGCACCACCGGAACGGGGTATGCGCTTTGTTGTAGTGCGTGGTTGAGGGTGGCCTTATAGTCTCCACAGATTCTCACAGACCCATCTGGCTTGATTGGGGTCACAATTGGGGTTTCCCATCTTGCGTGGTCTATTGGTTCCAATGCCCCCTGTGCGATGAGTTTATTCAATTGTTCATCGATTTTTGGTTTTAATGCAAAAGGGACTCACCTAGTCTTTAACCTGATTGGTGCTATGTTCAGCACTCGGAACAGGGATGGTCTCCTCCACACTGGGCGCACTGGAACCCTGACTTACATTTTCTTCTCTCATGTCTGTTTCATTCCGATTGGAGTCTGTGTATTTCCTCTTCCTCGTCATCAGTTTTGGACACAAACTTGTGGTATGTGGTAGTCTTGTGGTTGCCCTCTGGTTTCTTTTCCTGGGGTTGGCTTGTCTCTGCCGGTGATTTCTGGTTTTCCGTATTCATTTGCTGCATCGTGTCTGCTGATTTTTTAGTGGCTTCGGCTGCCGTGGCCTCAGCGATGGCCTCAGTGACTGTGATGTTTGGTCGAGTTAGCAGCCGGCTCTGCAAGGTGAGGTCTCTCAGACCTAGGACCACGTGGTCCCTCATGGCTTCATCCATGTTGAGGAACTCACATGCCCCACCAATGTCCCTTAGAGCCACTACGAAATCTCTGATGCTCTCACCTTCTCTCTGGTCCCATTTGTAAAATTCATGTCTCCGAATAAGGCTGGAGAATATCGGTGCATAGTGGGCCTTCAGTATTTTTTCCAAATCTGGCCAGGCCATCTGGTTATGTCCTCAGGTTTGGCCATCTTGAACACTGTGGCCCCACAGTGTGTCGGGAACATGGCTCTCTTTCTGTTGTCGGAGATCCTCTATAGATCATTGCTCTCGAGGAACATGAGGAATCTGTTGATGTACGATTCCCAGTCCTCCATCACTGGGTTGAACAGTGCAGGTGGTGAGTTGGTGCCGGCCATTTCATCTTGTTCGGTTCTCGTTGCCACATGCTCAACTGGTCTCCTTGTCTCAGTATCCCACCTTTGTCGCCAATGTTTGATCGCGGGGAAAAAAAGAGACTGGAGACCAGCGTGACTTTCAGCTCTTTATTCGGTTCCTGGAATCAGTCTAACTGTGGAGCTGCGGCAACCTTTTTTTATAGGGGCTGCTCACAGCTCGCGGCCAATGATGGTTCCTTGAATTCCCCGTCACTTAGGCGGACCAATCACAGGACGGCAATTGTTGACCAATCACCATCTCTTGAAGAACCAATCATATTGCTGTATTTGTGGACCAATCAGAAAAGGGTCTTTCAAGTATGCTCATATAGAACACAGACAACCCCCTTTTTTGTTTTACTCTAATGCTCAAGTAATCCTGACCAAAACAAAGAAAAATCACATAGGACCAAAAATCAAATAGGCCAATTTATAACTTGCTCAATTTTCTGAATCCAGCCAATTGCTATTTATTTGATAATTCATGGATCACCTAATGTGAAATACAAGTCCAGTAAAATGTTTTCTCCCTACTTAATGAGAATCTAGAAGAAATGCTGATGATTCATGAAAACCTATACCTCTGGCTTTGTTCTTCTTGCTATTCTCTTCTATCCATTTATCCTCTATTACCCCTCTAGCAAGTGGGGAATTCCCTGGGGTTGAGAAATGTTTAGCTTAAAAACATTATTTTTCACTGCACATATTTTCCCCCAGAAATCAATAAATCCAGCCTTAAAACTTTTATTTTGACAAACCATAGATGTGTATATAACATCTATGCATATAGATATTAATACATATAACTATTTCATTGCAAAATACTTTTTTGTAGAGCCCTCCCCAAATCCACTCAGTTTTATCTGGTGGTTAAGGCATCAGGCTAGAAATCAACAGCCTGTGAGTTCTAGTCCCACCTTAAGCATCAAAGCCATTTGGCGACTTTGGGCCAGTCACTCTCTCTCGATCCAGCCCACCTCACAGCGTTGTTGTGGGGAACATAAGAGGGGAAGGAGGATTAGGCATGTTTGCTGCCTCGAGTATAAATACAGGTGGGATATAAATAAATAAACAATGAATACAATATTGCTATTTAACTTGTAAGGCAGTAATATAAATTAAAAATGAAAATAATAATAGTAATACCAGTTGTGATTGGAGTTATACTAAAGTACTTCCTGAATATCTGGATATATTGAATTCATCAGAGCAGAGGATCCTAATTTTACACCTCCCCCCCCCCCCCCCCAAAAAAAAAAGCCACCTGCTCTGGCCTGCCTATATTAGATGCTACTTTAATTGTTCTTAGGTCCTTGGTTCGGTCTTGCATTATTAAATTTCCACCAGTCTTCGACGGTTATTCTGTTTGGATTACCCACCTATAATAATGCTTTTCATTTTGAATCATTATAATGAGGCTGTACTAATGACCTATACTGATTGCTGTGAAGGAAAACTTCTCCCCCGAGCTAAAATAAATTCCTTGGGACTACATGGACATCTTTATGTAGTTCTTTTGGCAACAATTCAGAAGTGATTATTTTACTTCTTTCTTCCAGGATCATCATCATCCTTCCCCCCCTCCCCTTTCCAGTCTAATAAATTTTTGAGATTTTCTGATGTTCTCTTCAGAGTCTTAGTTAAGTCTTAACTTGACTAAGTTAAAAGCTAACCAATACTTAACTTTTTCAAGATCATTCAAAGTCAGCTCAATGCTGCCCCCTATTCTAAATGTGATAAATATTCTGGAATCTTAATTTTTTATATTCATGCTAAATATTGTTAAATTTGCTTAAACCAAGAGAGAGGGCAAACAACAAATATATATGATAATGTTGTGACACACGTTCTGTCCCGTATTATTTTCTGATCTCATGATTTAAGATTGGGCATGTCTTCTGTTGTGATGTCATAATGTATGTTGCATAATTTTGCTGTTATCATAGGTAGGAATATTCACAAATGTGTCAAAACTTGAGTTGTATTTTCAATGTAATAACCACCAAAATGTGATTGATCCAAATATCTGCAATAGTAATATTTTAAATATTACTTTTTTCCCTGTCTCATCCCACTCCAAATGTTGGATTCTCTCACATTCTAGTACATCTACTTTTGTATAATTTCTTTTTATTACAGTTTATTGTGATGTAGAATACAAATGGAAATAAATACCAGTAGGGAGAGGGCAAGGTAAAAGGAAAATTTTTTAAAAAAATAGTTAATTCCAACTCTTTTTGGTGCAGTAGAATAAAGTAATACAGTTACAAACACAGATTTTTGCTTCACATTTCTGATAGATAAAAGCTATTTCTATAACAACAAAGATAATTTAGTTATCAAAATTTAAGATCCAATTTTCATTTTTTTTCTCTTTTGAGCATAAAGCCCAGAAGTGATTACCAAGCAGAAATGGAACTGAATAAATTCTCCTTAATTAAAACAGTTAACTTTGCTATCTCCGCTAACTCCAATACTTTTTCTATCCATTCTTCCATTGTAGGAACTGACATGTCTTTCCATCTTTGCATATATAAGATTCTCATCGCTCTCAATATATATGTTAACACAGTTCCAAATTTTCTTTCATATTCAATAGCCCTAAAAAGAAAACTGTTTTCAGCTTTATATTTCTTCTGAATTAAGACAAAAAATTGGCCCAAATATTTCATAACTCATTACATCTTCTAAACTGAAGATAAATTAGAATTCCTTTGAAAAAATACCTCCAGATTATTTTCCTTTTACATTATTAACACTGTATTCATTTTTACTTAGTTAAAGTACAGCAAAGATACAGAACATACAATCCAACAGCCATCTGGTAAATCAGAGCTGAAATGCATGGGAATTGATTATCTTTGAACAAGTTGTAATGATATTCCTCTTCACATTTCTTTTCAAGATATGAACTAACACAAATGTTTTGCAGATAAGCACACTTTTTTCTTATTAGGAACAAGATTCCCCAATGAGGCTTGGTAATGATAAAATCTCTGAAGGTGTTAAATATGATTAGGATGCTTGACTATTATGTATAGTTAAAGATTAATAAGCTACAATGATTGGTTTGATATGGATTTATTACCTAATTAACTATTTACCTAATTTATTACCTAATTAACTATTTATTATATAAGTTACAGTGGCACAAAAGGTGATGAAGTTCCTCCCCACTCAATAAAATAGTCCATTAAGATAATTCATTAACATTACAAAGAGGGCTGCAGCTTTTATTGGTGCCAGCAAATGTCTGGGAAAGTGTAAGCTGCATTACCACAGGAAATTCTTTTTATGCCAAATGTGTGCTGATAGAATCTAAAAACTGTTTTCCATAGATAATATCCTCCCTTTTTTTGACATGTTACCCAACCAGATTTACATGAAGGCTTTATGCAGTTTTCATGCCTTGGGCCTGAGAGTTATCTTATCTTCCCAACACCGCAGATATTGGAGGAGAGTAATAATATAATTCAAGCATTAAAACTTCACTTTCTCTTTGAAGCAGCTCAGATGGAATGTCGAACCACTGGTTGCACCAGCAGACAAGTTGGGGGAGAGTGCAATAAACAATAGAGTGTGGCTACAAAGGCCAATACTTGATTAATTATATGCAAAATGAAAAGAAGTATAATGTGATAATTTCTGGACAAATAATAGCAGGTAACTGAGGGGTTTCCTTTAAAAAGCAAGAAGTAACACCATGCTTTTAATAGCAATAGTATTTAGACTTATATACCGCTTCACAGTGCTTTATAGCTCTAAGCAGTTTTACAGAGTCAGCATATTGCCCCCAACAATCTGGGTCCTCATTTTACCCATCTTGGAAGGATGGAAGGCCGAGTCAACCTTGAGCCTGGTGAGATTCAAGCTGCCAAACTGCAGTCAGCTGGCAGTCAGCAAAAGTAGCCTGCAGTACTGCACTCTAACCACTGGACCACCGTGGCTTTTAAACAGTAATTTAGAACTGTACCGGTTGTCCTAAACCTATGACTCCAATTGAGCCCAAATTTTCTGCTGTTAAGGGAGACATTTGTTGAGTGAGGTTTGCCTCATTTTATGACCTTTCTTACCGTAGTTGTTAAGTGAATCATTGTAGTTGGTAAATTAATAACAAAGTGAATCTGGCTTCCCCATTGATTTTGCTTGTCAAAAGGTTGCAAAGGGTGATCACATGACCCTAGAACATTGCAACCGTCATAAATATGGGTCAAGCATTTGAATTTTGATCATGTGACCATGGATATGCTACGATGGTCATGAGTGCAAATAGGTCATAAGTCACTTTTTCAGTGCTGTTGTAACTTTGAATGGTCACTAAATGAACTATTGTAGTTCAAGGACTACCTGGAGTATCCCGTCTTTGTAAAGCTTTGGTTTACAAATTGATCAATCTTTCGATAGTATTAGCCAACAGGACTTCTTTTTCATTGTTGTCATTGCAAATTCCTGTGCTGGTACCAGTGACTTTCAGAAAATGTAACAGAAGAAGGCTTTTTTGACTCTGCTTTTTGGTGATTACTACTGGGGAGCACAAGGGAGAATTCTACTTATGGTCTCCTAAAACAGAACTTAGCACCGACTAGCAATGATTTTATTGAAGGTATTATTTTACATCCCAAGCATAAGGCTCTAAACCAGGATGATCTAACCTTGGCAACTTTAAGACTTGTGGATTTCAACTCCCAGAATTCCCCAGGAAGCAGGGAGTTGAACTCTACAGGTCTTAAAATTGCCAAGGTTGGACATGTCTGCTTTAAACCATAACACAAGTTATTTGATTTTGGCTTAATATGCTGTGTAAATCTCCTGAGTTTTATAAACCATATTTTCTGTGAGAATGTGTTGCATAATTCCTGTCACCTGGTTTAAACAATAAACCATGCTTAATGGAAATTAGAATTAGAATATTTTTTATTGCCCAAGTGTCATAGGACACAAAAAGATGGACAATGATTGGACACATGAATGATGATTTAACCATCTTGAGTCCAAAGTATAGTAAGATAGATAGAATTTGAGCATTGAAATTTAAAAATGTTGCTCATCCTGGGTGATATGGGTGATCTTGAGCTAACCACTGTCTTTCAGCCTAACTTCATGCATAGAATTGTAGGGAAGGGCATAAGGACTAAATGACTGTTTACTATTTCAATGTCTTTTGTAAGAAGCAGTCAGTCAAATGTTCACCACTTCAATCTGTCCCCAATATATATAAATATTTGTCAGCAGAGGGATTATATTCTGATGATTTAGGAGAGCTGAAATCAGTTGGACTCTTTATACTTGAGGAAGTCTTTGAAAGTGATCCTTACCTAGAGTGGCAAATTGATGTTGAACTGATATAACTAATGAAGATAGTACATTGGATCAAAGGAAGAAATTCCATAATACCCAACAGGCAAATGACTAAACAATGACTTAGGCCTGTTGCTGACATTCCTTTTGACTATAGATTAAAGAGATAAAAAGAGGTGTTTCTTTTTTTTAAAAAAAGAAAGAAAATGATAACATTTTTTTAAAAAACCTACAATTTCATAATTTTGTCGTGAATAAATTACAAATTTATGTGAGCTTCTCTGAGGGTTTTTTTTTTTTTAAGAAACTATGACAAAGTGTTTTCAAACATATCAAGAAATCTGTCTGGAATTTCCATATTGTCTTTGAAGCTACAGCCAGCAGACTGTAGTCAAGTTTAGCCAACCATTTATCAGAAAGCTTCACATGTAAACAGCTGTCTTTTGGTCCAAAGACTTTAAAGTTAAGAGGGACAATATGTGACATAGTTTAATCTTAGAAAGCTATAATATACGACACCTTAACTGGTCCATTTTGTCCCCAAATAAATTTTAAACGTATACAAATGAGCATATTGCTGCACAACACAAAGCCTCTGAGCTTTTTATATTAAATGGAATCAGCCAGCTGTGTTGTTTGGGCCTGATGACTCTGACAACTGTTCATTTTTTTTCTTCTGAAGTGAGGCCCCATCCATTCTTCAGGCATAGCAGCCCTTTCAAGACTGTAGTGAAAATCTGATGCTTTATACATTTGGATTTTCCTACACAGATTATGGGGTCCTTTTAGCATAGTGGCTCATAGTTCCAGGTTAATTGTAGGAGGTTCTTAAATATTTACATTTCCTACTGTTCCCCCCACAACTTTATAGTTCTTACTTATCACGAGGGGGGGGGGAGTGGGAGAGAGAGAGGGAGAGGGAGAGGGAGAGGGAGAGGGAGAGGGAGAGAGAGAGAGAGAGAGAGAGAGAGAGAGAGAGAGAGAGAGAGAGATCCAATGTCTGTCCATCTCTATGATTTTCTACTCTGACTACATATGATTTATCCTTGTCATGGGACTGGTCTTTGTCCTCTTGACTTACATCTCCATCATCCTGTGGTCCTGACTTGTGCTGCTTCCTTAAGCTGTAACATTAACCACAGACAGAAGCTGGGAGTATTTCAAACATGACCCCATCTTAACAGGTCCGTTCTAGCACAATTTGCAGATACAGCATGATCTCACCCAGCTTTAGTCATCATGAGCTTCAGTATGAATGCAAGAAAAGCTACTGGCATTTTAAACCATCTGCAAAACTGGACACTTTTAATCTCTGAGGCAAGACATATTGCAAAGATAGGATCTTGAAGGAATTATTCACACAGTGAGAAAAGTGAGTCAGTTTGTGTTCTGATATAAACCTGATTATACCAAGCAACTGGATCATATGAGTTCACAGTGTTCCTGACTCTTTTCTGAAGAAGTTAGATTTTTCCTAAGGCACTTTAAACCAATGCCAGTCTCAAACCCATCCAAATGAATACAATCTAACTTTAAATCAGTCATCATCTCTTAATCACTGAAAAAAGCAAGACATTCAGGTATGAGTTTCCTTTCTCTTTACTTTTCTTTGCAAAGTCACCCTTTCCATTACTCAGAAACTTCTATACCATCAAACAAAGAATGGGGGTTAAATGAAAGTTATTTATCAGTTTTGTAATCCCTATACTACATAAATATCAATTTCTCTGACAGGTACAGATCCTAACTTTCTATAGAAAATGGGCATGAATTCAGCTCATCAGACAGCTTGAATTTGACAGAAGTTAAACAGCTTGAGCTTGGGATCTATGTAGGCATCTATTTTCCTATAGATTTCTCTACACCCAAGAACTGATTCCCATTTCATTCCTCCTCTTCCTCTAATCCAGAGGTTGCTATATATCCTTTGCTTAACCTCACTGGTCTCTCATTTATCAGCAGGAAGGCTCAAATACAGGAAACCCCTATTGGCACTTGAGCAACATCTGCCCAACAACTTGAACATCGACTCCCAATAGAAAGCTGAATGGATCACTGAACACTCAGTTATAGGAAAACATGTAAATGAGCCCACAAAAAAAGTGCCAGGGTTTAAAATGCCACATCAGCAATGGACAATGGACAATCCTGAACAGGATTCGCATCTTACATGGCATCTGCCAGGACTCTCCATATAAATGGGGCATAGTATCCTCCTCTCAGTGTGATTATGTGGTCCCACATCAAACTGTAGATCACATTGTGACCAGCAGTAAGCTGAGATCCTATACCACTCCAGTATCTGATTTTTTTAAATATAAAAGATATTGCACTTCAATGGTTAGATGGCTGAGACATTCACATTTGAACATCGATATTTTAAACATTTATATTTTATTGGGCTCTATTAAGCTAGTTGAAATGTTAATCTACATTGCTAGTCTATGTATGATATGCTTTATGCTAAATAAATACATAACTGATGTCTCAGATATGCCCTAAGAAGAATTGGGAAGGATAGCAACTGATTGCGTGCCACTACTAAAAAGGATTACAAGAACCTTTACCATTCATCACTTGAATGTCATTTTTAAAAAAAAAAGTTTTATTGTTTTTTATGACAAACATAGACAAACACAACATAAAAACATCAAGCCATTTTCCATATATATACATACAGTGTGTCAGTTGGTTTACAAATTGTTTTGTGCTTCCACTTCATAGTCGTCACTTACAATTATATTGTATATGTTCTCATATTGTCAATCAAATATTCCTAAATACATTAATATCATTGTTAATAAATCATTTGACTATACTATTACTCATTCATGTTTTACAAGATAATCCATATTTTACTTAATTTGTTTTATGACAATTCATATTATCATCCCAAATCTATCCTATAATTATTTTGTAGTTATGATAAAAAGAATACATCTTAATATATTCATTATATTCTAAAAATCTACATATTTCATTACCATGTTTTATTGTTTAACCATTGATAAAATAGATCCCAAATCTTAGAAAATTGTTTATCTTCTTGTTCTCTGATTTCAAATGTCAATCTACTCATTTCAGCACATTCCAATATTTTCTTAATAAC
Organism: Laticauda colubrina; assembly: GCA_015471245.1. NCBI lineage: Eukaryota > Metazoa > Chordata > Lepidosauria > Squamata > Elapidae > Laticauda > Laticauda colubrina. The sequence goes on along the minus strand of BLBF01000049.1, from coordinate 306,774 downwards.
TTCCTCCTCTATTGGTATTTTCTCATTTTTCCAGTTTTTAGCTAATACAATCCTAGCCGCTGTTAATATATTTACAATCAAATATTTCAATTTCTTACTGTATATTTCAGGTAAAATTTCCAATAAAATATCTCTGGTTTCAAGTCTACATGCTTTTTTGACATTTTTTCCAACCATGTGTGGATTTTAGTCCAATATATTTTAGCATCTGCACACGGCCACCACATATGGTAATATGAGCCAGGTATCTGATGACATTTCCAACATTTTTCAGATTTGTTCTTAAACATTCTTGCTATTCTTGTTGTGGGGAGATGCCACCTGTAAAACATGTTATACAAATTTTCTTTATATGCTGTTGACATTGTCATTTTATAATTTTGAGACCACAATTTTTGCCATTTCTCGAGATCAATCCTATATCCAAAATTTTCCCTCCAAGCAATCATTGTTTCTTCTTCTAGTTTATTTTCTAATGAAAATCCATACAATTTTTAATCACCTTTTCATCAGTACCTGTCAAAATCTTATCTAAATCAGTCAATTTATCATAGAAACCTTCTATTTTAGAACCTTTATCACACCTAGAATGTATTTGCACATATGAAAACAAATTCATCTTTATACCTAGTTCCTCTAGTTTTTGCAAAGATTTAAGTTCACCCTTTTCATTCAATATTTCACCATATCTAACTGTTTGTTCCTTTTTGTATATTATAGGATAAGAAAATGCTTCAATAGTCGATAGCCAGACTGGAATTTTCAAATAACATTGCCTTTTAGTCTTCTCCCAATTTAACCACAAAGCCTCCCGTATATACTGTCTTCTAAAATACCCCTGTGTTTTAGTCCCTTTATACCATAGGAAGGCATGCCACCCCAACAACAGATCATGTCTTTCTGATGTCAACAATCTAGTATTTCTTAATGTTATCCATTCTTTAACCCACATCAGATTTGTAGCTTGGTAATACAACTCCCAATTCGGCAAATCAAATCCTCCTCTTATTCTAGCATCTTGCAAAAGTTTTAACTTTATTCTCACTTTCTTACCTTGCCATATATATTTCAATACAATTTTATTTAGGTCTTCAAAATATTCTTTTCCAAGCCTAATTGGAATTGTCTGGAACAAATATAAAATTCTGGGTAATATATTCATCTGGATTGTCGATATCACTTGAATGTCATTTTGTGAAGAAAATTAAGATAGCAACTAATTTGGAACTCCTACTTAAGAACAGTCTAACACCTTTCAGCAGCAGTTCCATTATTTTTCTGCCCACATTTTCTGCTTTAAGAAACATGCTATGCCAAAGAATGTGCCTCTACCTCCCTCCTCCACTATTTTGACATGGTTGTTTCCCCCCATTTTTTTGAGGGGTAGATATTAGCTCCCAGGTTAAATAGCATGTTCTTCAGAAAATCTCCGATAATTTCCTATAATGTAAAAAAATCGCCTTGACCTTACAATGATTTTGATTTATTTTTCGTATTAATTGTAAGTGTTGAAACTGCTGAGTTGGGAACCACTCCTTCTCACACTAGAAAAAGTCATTTCAAGCTTGGGAAATTAATAGCCACGAAGCTGTTGACTCAAAAAGGTGGAAGGGAGATACTTGGGATTCACCCTTGGGAATACTTTTTTTTTTTAAATAAAAGTTTTATTTAAGTTTTCACAAAACATACAAATAAAATATCTTTTTTTGAGAACAGCATGACCGCGGGTTATTACTTCTCCATACAGACATAAACTCAATGCATATTTATCTTTATCTTATACATTCTAATCCATATCTTATAACTATTTTTGCAATTTTTTCAATAGCTTTTCCCTTTCCTTACTTCCTATAGCCTTATTTTAAATAATCTAATTCCTTTCTTAATTCAATTACATATCTTTTTCTAATTTTTAAAATCTTTTTAATCAATGTTTTTATACTTTCGTCTGTCCTGTTTACAATTTCATATTATCTTTTCTCATAAAACAAAATTTCCCCTGTAATTACTAGACTGGAGTGTAACACCTAGACTGGAGTGTATCTTTTTTCAAATCTAGTTTAAAAATTTAAGTTACACCTTTACAGTTATCACATTCATTTTAAACCTCTGTTTTATAACACATACCTATTTCAATCAAATTCTGCTTGGTACATTCCCTCAAAAATACACACTAAATTCTTAAAAGAAAAAAGTGTATGTGTGTGTATGTATGTATGTATGTATGTATGTATGTATGTATGTATGTATATATATATATATATATATATATATA
>BLBF01000049.1:283545-304099 GCA_015471245.1 Laticauda colubrina | reverse complement strand
GTTTTAGTGCCATTGAAGTTGATGTTGTGACCTGTGGTTTTCATGTGTTGGACTAGTGAGGAGGTGTGTTCCAGCTTTTTTACTGCATTTTTGTGTTCCTCTAGGCGGGTACTTATTCTTCTATTGGTCTGTCCAATGTATGTGGCCGGGCATGATGTACAGGGAATTTCGTATATGCCTTGGTTTTCCAGGTCAATTTTGTCTTTGGGGTTCCTCAGGATGGCTGCTATTTTTTTGTCTGTTTTGAAGGCAGTCTTGATGTGATGCCTGTGTAGTATCTTACTGATTTTATCTGTTGTACCTCTTATGTAGGGCAGGACAGCTGTTCCATGGATCTGTTGATCTTCTAGGTCTGACTGCAGGTTGTTTGCAATTTGGCAGTTCAAATCTCCCCAGGCTCAAGATTGACTCAGCCTTCCATCCTTCTGAGGTTGGTAAAATGAGGACCCAGATTGTTGGGGGTAAATATGGTGACTCTGTAAACCTCTTAGAGAGGGCTGTAAAGCCCTCTAAAGCAGTATATAAGTCTAAGTGCTATTGCTATGATAGTAGGTGGACCATTTCTTGTACGTATAGCTTTTAAGTGGACCTTGCCAAAACAGATCCTGCCATAGCACAGGAATAACTCTAGGAAGAAATATATGGAGAATCTCTGGTACATATAGCTTTCTATATGTGTGTGGTGGCTCAGTGGCTAAGACATTCAGCTTGTCAATCAGAAAGGTTGGCAGTTCAATGGTTCGAATCCCTAGCGCTGTATAATGGAGTGAGTTCCCATTACTTGTCCCAGCTTCTGCCAATTTAGCAGTCCAAAAGCATGTAAAAATGCAAGTAGAAAAATAGGGACCTCTTTGGTGGGAATGAAACAGTGTTCCATGTACCTTCGGCATTTAGTCATGCTGGCCACATGACCACGGAGACGTCTTCAGATAGCGCTGGCTCTTTTGTAACAGAGATGAGAACCACCCCTTAAAGCCAGAAATGAATAGCATGTATGTGTGAGAGGAACCTTTACCTTTATAGCTTTCTAGTCCTCTGTGATAAATCTACCTATCCAGAAGTGGACTGCACTTACATTAACAACTGGTTCACTAGTTAGCTTCAAACATGCAGCTAATCTACTCAGGCAACTCCGGTGAGTACAGCAGGCATGGTGCAGAACTCAGCTGGTCAGTGTGGGCCGGGAGAACAAGCCAGAAAGTTAGTTATATATGGAAAGGATAGCGCAGGGGTGATCACAACTATCGGTTCACCCAAAACAGTCTGACCAGGTAGCAACCCACCACTGTACCTATCCAACCTTCTGATATCTGCTTGGAAGCACAGAGCAGGGAGAGTTTAGTTGCCATACTTGGTATGAAAATAAATGATTGTATGCAGTTGCCTACTAAATGTCTGCCTCCTTTTCCATGTGAGGCAAAGATCTTTGACAAAAAAAAGGCTGCTCATATCCTGCATTCTCATTTTTTAGTCTATTGCATTTTGTACACATGCTTTTGTTGGGCACATTGTGCACTGCTCAAAGCATACCGAGGCAGCCTTTCCTTACTAAATGCTCTCCATATGTGCTGGAACGACAATTTCTAGAGCCCTTAAATTTTGTAATCCCAGTATCACTGCCACCCTGTCACTGCAGATTCATCTATCTAGATCTCCAGTGTTTGAGAAAGCTCTTTCACCTTGTTTCATATGTGATTATTTCCATTAAATTCCACATGCCCAGTAGCAGATTAAGGCTCACTGGTGCCCTAAGCACTGACAAATCTTGGTGCCCCCCTCCTTTATACATACTGTACAAACAAAGCCATTCTTAGGGTACATAAAATTTTTTGTGGTGCCCCCTTTGGCCCTGGTGCCCTAAGCATGTGCTCAGTCTGCTTAATGGTTAATACACCACTGCACACGCCTTTACTTGCAGTCTTTTATTTAGAAGTGAAATGAAGGCCCCAGGGCAAAATTTTATAGGATGATTTATATATTCTCCCTTTTCCTCTTAATTTTTGGAACCTATTTCTCCGCACCCAGTTTATGAGACCACCAACATGGTGTAAAGAGCTAGTAAACACTGAGAGTTTCTACTTCATGTTCTGCTCTGTTTGGCCTTTTGAAAGGGACTTAGTGCTAGGCCTTGTGAATTAATGGCACTGCTGGTACAGAAGATCATTAGGAATAGTTAGGTCTGAACAAAAGGCAGTTTGTTCCCATTGTCTTGTCACTGGATGTTTTAAAATGCAGAAAAATTGTATTAATTGTCTAACAATATAAATTTACCTACAGTGCTGAAAAAAAAACTCTAAGGAAAAGTTACCACTCATTAGTGAAAAGCTGGATACTTTATTAAAGAAGATTTCCATATAGTAAGTACAGTTCTGTTTGCTGGTATTTTATTGAAAATATGTGAAATGACTCTACTTTTGCAAATAGAATTGTACAGATTGATGGATCACTCTCTCCTACACCACACCACAGAGATAAATGCTCTCTGCATTTTATATGAATTACAGTAACAAGTCAGATAGTAGTGTAGACATTATGCTGAATATTTTCTCCTGATAAATTTCTTAACTCCATAACTTTAAAAAAAATGTTTCAGGTTGTTCCTTTCTGTAACCAGCTTTCTTATAGGTCAGAGGTGTCAAACTTGTGGAATCATGTCATGTGATGTCCCATGACTTTTTCCCTTTGCTAAAATGGGGGTGGGCATGGCCAGCGTGTGATGCATCCTGCCTGCTGGCCGCAAGTTTGACACACCTGCAATAGGTGGAAAATGAAGACATTATGGACTAGTGCCTTCTCTAAACATCTGCTATAGAACTTATATGTATCATACATATCATACCAATTCCTTTTATGGCAAACAGTATTTTTTTCTACAAAAGAAAAAATAAAAAGAAGAAACAAATAAACAAAAGAAATTCAAGTTGTAATATAAAAGAAATAGTAATATACACACCTTTTCTTAACACCATTCATAGTGCCTATCTTGATCTATGTTCTGTCTTTGCAGACTGTTCTTATTTCCATCATGTCTATACATTGTCTTCTGTTCTTTAAATATAAAAGATTCTAAACAGAAGAGCATTTTAAAATAGTAACTTCAGAGATAAAGATTCTTTTTTTTAGGACTCTGTAATTCCTTTTATCAGGGTAGAATTAAAGCAACTGAGTGGAGTTGGACATTTACTGGCCGGATGCCCTTCCTGTTGCCTATGTGCATCAGCAGATACTTTTCTTTGCATCCTGATAGAGAAACATCTTTCGCAACCTAGGATTGAATTTTCAACCTTTCGAGTGGGAGTTGAGCATCTTCACTTCCAGGCCAATGTGTTACTCTACTTTCAGAGATAAAATATGAAGATAAAAGATGAAGTAACAATTTCATTTCTCAGTTGTACCTTGTATACTTTTTCTTTTGCAACTGAAAGGAAATGATCTTTTTAATGCAATTCCAATGGATTATCCCCACATGCAGCAAAGTTAAATGGCTGAACTACTGTATTTTATACCGTAGGTGAATGTTTCAACTTTCATAGTTCCACAGTTACCCCCCCCCCGCCGCACATTCCAGATGTCCACATGTCCCCACATAACCAAGAAGGCTTACATATAATATACAATTTAGATTAAACAAAATTAAAATGTTGAAAATACAGCCAGTGTTGCACAGTATTTTGAACAAACCTTCTCAGGATATATTCATTCATTTTCTATTTCCTGCATATTCACCATTACACATTCACAATCAAGTAATAAAATAGCAAGCCCATAAAAGCACAACATAAGTCTCACTTAAAACAATAGAAAAGTAAGATAGCATCCTACCCCCATGATGTGGGCAAGCAAAGATACTACTCTCCTAAAACTTGTCAGAACATCCATGTTTTAATAGCTTTATGGAAGATGACTAAGTGAAGGCCAGCTAGATCTTAGAAGTAGATTATTGGGACAGCAATGAAGAAATTTTCATGACTTACCTTAAACTAAAGATACCTGTAATATCTTCATTGGAGCAAATGGAAAACTAGTCAGAGTCTACTGGCCCAGAAGTTCCAAAATCAGTGCTAGGGCCTCAGTTTTCTATCGCTACATGGATATGCAAAGTCTAAAAAACCCCACCTTGTGAGCTGGATTCCTACATTCTGAGCTGTGTTTTTGTTTTGTTTTTAATGTATGGAAGAATTAAAAAAACAGGTCTGAACAAGTGGTTCAAGTCTTCTAAGATAAAAGGGAAAGCTTGTTGGCAGAAAAATCAGTGTCTTATTTATTTATTAATGAAATGAAAGGGAAGATCTGGCAGGTGCAAGTCGGGAACCAACTTAATAATATCCTAATGCTATTGGATTCAAGTTGCCAAAATTCAGACCAAAACAAGATGGCAGCTAAAAATGAATTTCTGCCACCTAGTGGCCCTTCAGATATTTCCAGTCCCAATCTGGCAGCCTCATTCTTTACATGGCCTTCATGAGTTTAAGAAACACATTTCAGTGATCAGACTTCCTACACAACAATACAAAGGTCACAGGAGGACAGGTAAACTTGTCTAGAAACCCAAACATTGGTTAGAGATGTGGAAATGTTAGATCCTCAATTAGATCCCTATACTTAACATGAACCTGACTCATACAAATGTTGCATCTTTTGTGGTTCTTTTATTTAACATAGAAGAAAAATGCACGCTTTTTTCTTTAAAGAAAGCAATTCCTGATATTTATTTTTTATTTTTTAAAAAAATCACCACTTTTAACCTAGGATGTACTTCTAGATGAAATGTTTATTGTGCAAGCAGTCTACTTTGTATAGCATAGGCAAATTTAGAAATGAAGAAAGGACAATAGGGCATTCAGGTCTTAGGGTGAATTTCCAATCTTCCCTTACTTGGTAAAAAAAAAGGGGGGGAAAGGACTTCCGGGTTGAGCCCTCTTCGCTGATGGACCATAGATCGTGACTGTCTATGGCTATGGTCCATGCTCTTTCGTTGGAGAGCCCCGATCATTGTGTTTAGGGGCTGAAGCTGTCTTGAATGGGCAGTGGAGTAAGGGGAAGCTACAAGCCAGGTTGAGGGGAGCCGCATCTCCTCTCCTGGGCTTGGTCCTTTCCCCCCCGAAGACTACTGAAGCAGCGGTGCAAAATGACCCCAAAGAGGAAGACTCAGCTAGACTAAGATTTGTGCAGGAGTGAAGAAAGAGGGGGATAACATCTGAGCTGGGACAATTGGATGAAAAAACTAAACAAAAGTACCCTGGGATTAAGGTAACATTGAACTTTTAAGAAAAGTAAAGTGAGCAGCGAAAATACAAAGGGACAGGAAAAAAATAAGAAAATAATTTTGACAGCTAAGCAGGGCTTCGAAACGGGAAAGGAAGAAGCCGGAACTAAAGACTTAATTAAATTGGACTAAAATATTTTGGCAATAAAAAGGCATAAAATAAAGCTGGATTTAAGATTGTCAAAAAATAATAATAATAAAAATTACAAATTGGAGACTGGATTGTGCTGGAATATTGAGGTTCAAAAAACCTTCAATAATAAAATAAGGGGAAAAGGTGAGAATTTTGTATGACGGAGAATGCCATCTTCTGATAAATAAGTTAAACTCAAACAAAAGGGAAATCATCCTGTTTCTGTATGAACTTATGTCAATATAATGTTAAAGAAATATTGAAACAAAGTAAGAATTTTAGAAAGTGAAAGAGGAACCAGAATAAAGAAAGAAGCAAGGAAAGACTGCCTATGGGATTGATTGATGTTTTTGGTTTAGACCCTGGGTTGGAATAATTGAGAACTTTAGAAAACTTGAAGAAGAAAGAAGGAAAGTAAAACTGTTTTTTATGGACTTCAACAATTATAAAATATAAGAGTGTATAATGATGATATCTCTTTGGGAATTAAGAATAGAACTTAAAAATATGAGATAATTAGTGCAGGAAAGAGGCAAATCACTTTGCTCTGTGTTAGAAGAAATGGAAAGGGCAATTGAAGAACAAGAAGAAAGAACTTCAGAGGAGGAGGAGTCGGCTCAAGAAGAAGCCATTTTAAATAGACAATTAACACAAAGAACACTACAAAGATGAGGGGAAAGAAGGAGGGCTAAAAAGTTGAGATTTAAGAAGATAATAAAAAGAGGAATACCTGTAAAATCAGGAGATGTAGAAATGCGCAGGAGAAAAGGGGAAAGGAAGATATCAAGAAAGAGAGGGATATAAACTGGAATGAGAAAAGATATGGGAAAAAGAGGGGGAAGAGAGGCAGTAAGAAACAGGTGCAGGAAATAAAGAAACACGGAAATAGTAAAATGATGAAAAGAAATTGTTTTTTCAGAGATAATGGTTGATGAATTAAATGAGGGATTCTGCGGGGTAACAAGTTTTTGTTCTTAAAAAATACTTAGAAAATAGGGTAATATAGATTATTAATGGAGGGACAGATACTGATAAATCTTATTAGATGAATATACATTTTATTTTTATCTTTAAAAGAAAAGTTAAGGTCTATTGAAGAAATTGTAATAATTGAAATGAATGTGAAGATGTTTAAAAATGAGGTAAATATCAGTGACCAGGAATTAAATAGTCAATCTTTCCCTTTTATTTATTTATTTTTTTAAATTAGAAATAAAATTAAGAGGGGAAAATATATTGCGGAATTCAAATGAAAAGATGTAATGATTATCATTGTAACTACTTAAAAATAAAGGTTCATTGGGAATTAATATGAGGGAATAAAGGTATATTTTAACCGCTGAGGTATCACACTCAAAGCAGTAAAAGGGGGGAAACCTATGCTTGTTTTTTTTTCTTTTGTGTTAAAACTTGTGTTAATCTAGAATTTATAGAAAGAATGTGTGATGGAAAGAAAATATGACAGATTAAACAACTATTTAAATTAATAAATTAATACAGACTATTAAAAGGAAGGAGAGACATTGGTAACTTTTTTTTTATGAGGCAAACATATATTGTTATCTTTTGTTTTTAAAATAAATATCAAAGGATTATATTTAAAATAATTGAAATGAAACAAAAGAATGTTTGGATTGAGATTAATTTAAGAGACTAGGATTAAATTGCCTGCAAAAACAAGTTTTAGAGAACCTGTAAAAGTTTGAAGAGGTACCATTTTACCCCAAATTATTAAAGAAGGCCTAACAGAGAGAGAATATAAAATGGTCCATGGAGGTAAGAATCTGATAGGTAACTAGCTGAAAGCTGGCTAGTAATTGGAGAAATGAAACACAAAACCAGGAGTGGAGTAATCTGGAAAAAGGCACCGTGAAATCAGTTGCACCCTGAGGACAAGCACTTTAGATTGTACTATTTTGTGGACAGCCACAAAAATGTGTATTAAACAGGTGTCTGCAGGGTACAATCCAAAAAGTCAACCTATTGGCCATAGTGATGCCATCAAAAGCTCTGCCTGTTTACCTCTAATGCTGTTGCAGCCATAATTTTTATTTTTATTTACCATACTCTGTGGATATCCTGGTTTTAAAATTGAGCGTTAAAAACACTTTCTCAGTCTCTAATGTTCAATTGTGAAAGCACAACAACAAGACCCTTCTGTTTCTAATCTATAGCTTTAGCTTTAACTGTATTAGTTATATTTCAGTTGATTTGGTTTTGGTTTCCTGTTCTTCATTTTTGACCAAAGCAGGCAATTCTACAATATTTTAAACATCAACTTCTGAGCTTTCAGTTCCATTGAAAACTGTTTCTGCTGGTGCTGAGATTTAACTGCCTTTTAGTACAGGGTAGGGTTGGAAGGGGGAAATTCCCATAGCTCCATTAGAAACAGAGAACATTCACTCTTTGAAAATGTGATGGCCATATTTCCAGAAGTCTAACTACTGGAATGTATTGGCTGTCTTGGGAGTTAATGTTGTACAGATTCTCTGCGAGATTATAGCAGAAGTGGTAAACATGACAAGTGTTGCCTGAAAAATGGCACTCTGTTTTTTGGCCATTATGAAGCTTTCTTTTGTCAGGAGTCAGTCTTCACTTGTCCAGGGCACTTTGGTAGCTGCATAACAAATCTGAGAAAGAAGCCAGCATCATATATTGATGTAGGATGAAGCCAAAAAGAAATGGTCCCTGGGGAAAAAAAGGAAGTATTGCTGACCTGGTCATATGGCCTAAGTGAACTCTGCAGGGAGGCTTGTGTTTGTAATTTCCAGGAAAGATCAGAAATAACAGCTGCCAACTCATAGGTTGCTTCATCTTGGAAGTCACTTGGAGAGGACTAAAAGGAAGGTGGTAAAGAAGAGAAACTGGTTTTCCCGTTGTTCTAGAATGAGTTCATGGATGTGTAATATTCCCAGTGTACTGCTTTCATTATCTGGAAGCTTATGAGTGAGGAATGTTTCCCAATTACTGCTAACAGCATTAATGCATTCCTACAAGTTTGAAAACAACTTGGGAAAAACATAAACAGGCTTTGTTTTTGTTTTTGTTTTTTGTTTTAAACACACCTACAAGTGCACGTGTTAAACATGGGAATGCATTTATTGCTTTCACAGCTCCTTTACAAGTAGATTGCTATATCGGGTTAATTCTTACTCTTTTTTCTAAACTTTAGAATAGCCAGTGAAAAAGAAAGAGGGTCTCCTTCCCCTTTAATAAATCTGCCCCGAAGCAAATGTTAAAGAGGTGCAGCTAGATATGTAAGTCAAGCTTGCTGAAATTTCTTTTTCTACAAAACTCTTAGAAATGGAGGTGCTGTACATCTGCCTCTATCCTGCTGAACACCCAAGATCTAGCAAAACTATACATTTAGGAAGGTTCCCTAGAGGTTATTTTAGCACATTTGGTTCACTGTCATTTTGCTATTGTTTCTAAAACTGGACTGGAAAAGATTCCTTTGGAAGTTCCTAATGCAGACTTTATAGCAGTTTCACTGGACCAGAGACATGGCCTGAGGAGACACAAAGCTACTGAAGCCAGGCCTATTTTGATCTCAACAGGAGATCATTGTGTGAATTGCAAGGAAGCCATCCAGGGGTCCAAAGCTTGGATATAAATCTCAAAGGTGCTTTTTAAAAAGGCAACTGGACTTTGTTTTTTCCCATTTTGCTTTTCATCCAGGAAGCTTCTTCAGATGAGAAGCGAAACTTCTTGGATGAGAAGCGAAATGTCTTCAAAGAAAAAACAGAAAGTCCGGTTGCCCTTTGAAAAAGCACCTTTGCGACAACTATGACTTGGATGACTGAGAATCTCCGTAGACACTTGGGTATTAATGAATAAACTTCCCAAGTTTTCTGCAAAGTGCAAGAGTAGATGGTGAATTCTGGGTTAAAGAGCTTTATTTTTGCTACTGCCAGCTTTTCCTGCTCAAGGTATATGGTTGCCTGGGCTGCTACTAAAAAGCTCAAGAGCCAGTATATAGAATAGGGAGCAACTTTGTCTGCAAGCTATTACAGCATTCTTTCCCACCTGGTGACTTGCAGATGTGTTTGGCTATAACTCTCCAAAGGCCCCAGCTCACAGGGAATGTGGCTGTTGAAAACATCTGGAGGACACCAGATCATGGAGGTTACATTAGAAGGCAGAGTTGAGATATTCCTCAGAGTATCATTTTCTCTCCCGCCTTGTACAGTAAGATGAGAAGGAAGGGAGAGCCAACAAACTCTTTGTTATTCTCCCAGGATAACACACTTATTCAGTGTTAAGAAATTCTTTTCCCCTTTCTGTAATTTTACCTGGTTTGGGTACAATATTTCAGGGACAATATTTCAGATTTTGGCACAGCAGAGGCAAATCTGTATTTGTAATAAACAAGCCATTAAAATAAGTAGAAATATAATTCCCAAATCTTAGGAAGTAAGGAAGTACTTAGGAAGTAAGTGTTCCATTCTATTCCCATATATTGTCTGCTAATATTGTTCTATTGTCTACTTGACCATTTGTGTTGACCCAATCCTAGGCTTAAAGGGCAACAAAGATGACCAAGGAACTGTATATGGAATCATTCAATAAAATGGAAAGACCTTAGGCATTTTAGCCTGGAGAAAAGATGGATGAGTACAGATATAATAGCACTCTTTAAATATATGAAAGGATATCAGTAGATCAGTAGCAGAAGATTTCTAGAGTCCAAGATTAAGAATAATAATGCTAATTTACTGGATTAAAAAATCCTCCATAGTGAATTAACATTTTTACAATGGAATCAATGTTTCATAGAAGTGGTTTTCTAAAAGTATGGCTATATATAAGTGGAGGCTAAATAACCATCTGTATTAAGATGTTTTAATCTGGATGTGTGCCCTAAACAGAGGATTAGACGCAGTGGCCCTTCTATCTCTATGAAGTGTCCACTTCTGGTACATTTCATTACATAGTCATTGTTTGTTCCCTGTTCTTTTCTATCCTTGAAGGCTCTGCATGAAATAAGAACATATAGGGTTGCCTTATAATGGGTAAATTCATATTGTCACACTAAGGTATGGACCATGAGTTTTGGCTGGGTCCACATACCATGTGGTCTCATAAAAAACAGATTATATAGTAGCAAGGGCAGGTTCACACAAGCTAAATTGGTTGGTGCCCAAATATACTTTTCCAAAGGGCAACTGGACTTTCTCGGTTTCTTTTTCTTTAAAAACGTTTTGCTTCCCACCAAAGAAGCTTCTTCAGTTCAGACCTGAAGAAGCTTCTTGGATGAGGAGTGAAATGTTTTCAAAGAAAAACTCCCAAGAAAGTCCAGTTGTCTTTTGGAAAAAGCACCTTTGGGACAATCATGAGCTGGATGATTGATAATCTCCATAGATATACGGCATGGTGCAAAATACAAATGTTCCTATTGTCATTTGATTGGCAGTGGATTTCCAAAATGTAGTCAGAATTCTTTTTCAGGGTTAACTTGATACACTGGGGTCTAACGTTGGAACATTAGTAGACAAAGTATATGCATTGCTGTTCCCTTCATAGTGCTTAATGACGTCTGTTTGCTATGCTAATATAGAATTCTGAATAATTCTAGTTTATTGTGCACAAGCTCAATTGTTCTTACTTGCCCCAGCTGGCAATGGGAATACTAGTTCCTTGCAGTTTGTTGGGTGTGACCTACAAACTATTAACCTAAGTGAGAATTAGAATCCAAAAAGAAAATGGTTTCCAGTTTTGACTTCTCAGGAAAACAAAGTAGAATTCTCCAAATCATGCTAAACTGGTAATTCAATATTTTTGGATTGTCTGGATAAAATTAATCCAGCTTCCGCTGAGGAGAACACCAGTTAAAAACTTTTGAGGATATCTGATGGTTGACTTTTGAACAGGTAAACCACATCCATGATTTGTTCAGCCATTACTCTGAACAGTAAAATATTGTTCAATGTGAAAAATATTCTGCATTCAGGCAGGAAAAAAGATGCACAGCTGCAGGGTTGGTCATACCTGGCTTAGCATGTACCTTTGCGAGTAGGATTTGGGCGTGCTGGTAGGCCACAAATTAAGTACAAGCCAACAATGTGCCGCAGCTGCCAAAATATCCAATGCACTTTGATTCAAAAGAGATGTCATGTGAATATTAGGAGAAGTGACACTGCTCTGTGTTGCACTGATTGGGTCACACCTAGAATACTGTGTCCTGTTTTGCCTGCCATAATACAAAAAGGACACTGAGAACCTGGAAAGAGTGCAGAGAATAGTGAAAAGATGGTAAGGGACTTAGAGGCTAAATCTCACGAAAAGCAGATCTTGGTTATGTTTAGCTTAAAGAAGAGAAAAGAGACAAAATAGCAGTCTTTCATGCATGAAGTGATGTTACACAGAAGACGGTGTGGATTTATTGCCTGAGAAGCCTGAGGGTAAAACAAGAACCAATGGATGGGAACTTCACAGGGGAACAGCCAAACTTAAAATAAGAAGGAATTTCCTGTCTGGGAGAACTAGTACATAATGGAATCAGGCTCTTATCTGAAGTTGTATGTGCTCTATCGACAGACATTTTCAAGAAAAGATTGGATACTCATTTGTCTGGGATAATATGAAGATTCCTCCATTGGGCTGGGTTCACAGTAAAAGACCTCCAGGGTCTTCCAACCCTGTGATTCTCTGCCAGCAGGATGAGTCAAATGGCTAAGCTGTATGGGTCAGCAAGGTGATCAATCAATCAATCAATCTTTTATTGTCTCTCTTTAGAAATGTCAGTATGTCACTACATGGGTTGCATTATCACGATGGTAACGTTCCCATATAGTGCTTTAGATCAATAGTGAGTAACCCCCTACAGTCCACAGAGGGTGTCTGTCAAAAAAATGAATAGCTATGATTATGATATTCAAGCTCTAACCCTTTGTCACCTGTGTCATCTAATTCATGAAAACAAAGGGAAATACTTTTGACCATACAGTGGTGGCTGCTATTGACATACTTTAGTCCATGCCCCCCCTCACCTCACAGACACCTTCCTGCTCTCAAAGGTACCGTTTAGGTGACCACAAAAATCAGAATATAAAGCACTTTTGGCTTTGCCCTCGGATGAGGAAAAATAAACTACTGCTGAACTTTTATCAGACACATTAGTCAGCAAGCTGGGAACTGGGCTATGAACACATTGGTTGCAGTGTCGCAAGTTAATAATCAATAGTAAATGCTTCAGGACATGTGTGGCATAATATATTTAACATTAGTTGACTCATATTGGCAGGTGTTTATTTTTAGTTTCTTTATATTTGTTGGCAGAAGAAAGGATATAAGAAATACTAAAGACTCCAAAACTGTCTGCTTCAATTGATAGCTTTCTGAAGTCTCAGGAAATGATCTTCAAGGAGTCAGACAGAGGTACAGGTAGTCTTTGTCTTACTCTGGAAGAGCAGGAAGAGTGTGTGGGGGCAGACTTAAATGAGTTATCAGCCTTGTCCTTTCATTCCTACTAATGATATAAGTAGGGGTGGGATTCAAATTTTTTAACAACCGGTTCTGTGGGCATGGCTCTGGTGGGCATGGCTTGGTGGTCATGTGACCATATGGATGTGGCATGTTATTGGCTGGGTGGTCATGTTATTGGCTGGGCATGGCCAACTCAATCACATTGAGGCATGCAACTCCTTGCCTGGCCTCTCATGACTGTGGGGATGCTGCAACAGTCCTAAGTGTGAAAAATGTCACTTTTTCAATGCCTTTATAACTTTGAATGGTCCCTCCACACAAGCAAAGTACCAGCAAAGGAGAGAAAAAAAACTCCAGAGAAATTCCTGAGACAGGAAGTCTAGTCCTGCCAAGAATGTAATAAGGGTTAATGGAGAGGCAGTTTCTGTAAGCAACACCAGAATGTTTCCTTCCTGCTTTCCTTACAGGATTAGGGCAGTAATTTCTTCTAACAACCAGTTCTCTGAACTGCTTAGAATGTTCACAACCAGTTCTAGCGAATAGGTGCGAACTGGTAAAATCCCATCCCTGATGTAAGTCCAACCCCTCTTGAATTCCATTCACTTTATTAGGCACCAATTTAGCACTGAACCATGGTAGACTAGATACTTTGTATAGGCTTCAGCAATAAAGCTTCTTAATTGCAACTTAACTTATGGTCCTGATTCTTTGTGCCTGACCCAACTGTAATTGTTTGCTGCCCAGTTCCCCTATAGTAAGACAGACAGCCAATAAATTTAATAATACATATATTAAGCCTGGCAATTCAACAGATTGTAAACAGGGATGTATTTTTCTGCAGAGGTTATTAAACAAATGCAATGGTCATAAAGCCATGCTGCAGTCATTAGTAAAATCATCATAAAATCCGGTCAAGTGTAAAGGGCGATATTGGAACTTCAAAACTGGGTCATAAGTATCTTTTTGTGGGTCTGTCATAATTTTGAACAATGACTAAGTGACCACTTGAAAGTTGATAACTACCAATATGCAAATGTTTTGAGGTGAAATTGTTCAACACTTTAAAGCATCTTTGAGCCTCAAAACATTTCATCTGGCCTTTTAAAGAGTCATTGTAACTTCATTGGAAGACTTACAGGCTCAAAATTTTACAGTCAGAATGAGCTGATTTGAGGTCAGGACACTTCCATAAAGTCAGAGGAGCCCCTTCTGATCTTAAGCCCATGTCACACTGCACCAACGGATGGAAAGAGGATGTAAAATGGAGAGAAACACTTGCCATCCGTTGGTTATCGCGATTCATCCATTCTGTACTCATTGCACACGTTTTTCATCCTCTCTATCCGTCCAGCATCTGTCGACTGAGGTTCCATCCACTCAAAAAGTTTTGAGCTGCTCAAAACTTTTTGAGCGGAAAATGTATCCAATGCGTCCGTTCTGCATCCGCAACGCATGCGGGGAACATCCATTCTACATCCGTTGTCATCCGTTATGCATCCGCTATATCTGCTAGGCATCCGCTGCACATCCGCGCAACTCAAATCCACTTCAGCGGAAAGCAGACACAGGGAGGAAGCGAAACGGACGTGGAACGGATGCACAGCATTAGTAGCACGGATGGAGAAAGGATGAAAGCGGATGCAGCTCGCAAAGAAAGCATTTAAGACGGAAAAAACGTTTGCAGAGGGGACCTATCTCGGATATTAAGGATGTCTAGAGGATGCCGAGAGGATGCACAAGGACACACAGTGGAAAACCTATATTGCCTATAAAAAGGGGGAGGAACTCACCTGGATCTCACTTTCAGTCCAGCACCCCTGCTATGCAGACCTCTGCAGCCTTCATCTGGCTCTTGCTCTTCCACAGAATCCATTGACGTCCACCATGGATCGTAACACATTCCTTTTGGTAGCCACCATCGTTCTGCAACAGTGCAAAGCCATCTACAGGCTCTTTCAACTGTTCCACGGGAAGAAAAGGAGGTGGCCAAGAAGTGTCTGGGTCCAAAGATGGATCGGGAGAAGAGCAGAGTATGGACTGTACAACAAGCTGATGGTGGAGCTGAGGAACGAAGACACTCGTGCATTCAAGAACTTCATGAGGATGCCGCCAGCCATGTTTGATGAAGTTGTGGAGCGGCTGAGACCCAGGTTGACCAAGGCAAACCAACTTCTGGCCCAGCCTGGACCCTGGGCTCAAGGTGGCACTGACTGTGCACCACCTGGCCTCCGGGACCACCTACAGGAGCATGCAGTACGCCTGGAGGGTGCCACACAACACCATCAGCATTGTGGTCAGAGAAGTGGTGCAGGCCATCATCGAAGAATACCTGGAGGAGCTCCTCTAGTGCCCCTCCACTGAAGAAGGCTGGAAGAAAGTTGCAGAGCAGTGGTATCAGAGGTGGAACTTCCCCCACACCGTTGGAGCCATAGATGGCAAGCACGTGGCCTGCAAAGCTCCAGCCAAGTCGAGGTCCACTTATTTCAACTACAAGGGCTTCTTCAGCATCATCCTCTTCGCCATGGTCGATGCTGACTACAAGTTCATGTACATCGATGCTTCAGGCAATGGGTCAGCTTCGGATGCCCAGGTATACAATGCCAGTGACCTCAAGGAGGAGCTGGAATGCAACCTCATCATGGGCTTCCCAGATCCAGACCCCCTGCCCAATGACACATAAGATGTGCCCTACTTCATCATAGGGGATGACGCCTTCTCCCTCAGAACCTACCTCATGAAGCCATATACTTCCAGACTCCTCACCCGTGAAGAGAGGATCTTCAACTACAGGCTGTCCAGGGCAAGGCGGGTGGTGGAGAACGCCTTTGGCATCCTGGCCAACAGGTTCCAGGTACTTCTCACCACCATGCAGCATCGCCCACAGACCGTGAGGAGGATCGTGGAAGCTTGCTGCATCCTGCACAATCTCATGTGCACCCGCTACCCAGTCTTGCAGAACAGGCTTGTGGACCTACAACAAGGCAATGGGGACATGGAGCCTGGGGAATGGAGGCAAGGGCGAAACCTGATAGACACTAAGGATGTGCAAGGCCCCAACAGAGCTTCACGTGAAGGGAAGAAGCAGCGCAACCTCCTGAGACACTGGTGCAACTCCCCAGCTGGAGAAGTGGAATGGCAAGACAGGATGATAGATGATTAATGGATGCTTCCTTCAGCCTGTCTCATCACACTGATGAGATTGGGCCATGTATGTTGGGTGGGCCTACAATGAACAGGGCATTTAATAAAGAGTTGTGTTTATGTTGATATGTGTGGATGATTGATTACATTATTATTGATAATAAAGGGCCATAGGTGTGGCACCTGGGAGGGTGGACCATACAGTCCCACTATGCTTGCACTGGAGGTTTATCTATCCCACAGCTATTACCCATCCCAAAGGTATCCCTGCCCATCCCACAGCTATTACCCATCCCAAAGGTATCCCTGCCCATCCCACTGCTATTACCCATCCCAAAGGTATCCCTGCCCATCCCACAAGCATGCAAAGGCTTAAACCATTTGTAAAAGTTTCCACCAAGACTTTATTTAATAAAATAAATGAAGTGTGGCTCTGCCCCTCCGGTTTGCCTCTCTGCCTTTCTGTGGAGGTGGATCTGGGGGTGGATGTGGGTTGGGCTGTGGTGGAAGTGCTGTCTCCTTTCTCCCACTGCATCAGGGGGTTCTCCACGTGCTCCGCCATGGGTAGTGCAGCTGTCCGGGGGGTCTCTGTCGTGGCACGCTCCACAGAAACCTGCCTGGACACAGGAGCTGATACTTTGCCAGAAGAGGACTGGCTCTCAGCAGGCTGCCTGAGAGAGAAGGTTGTGAGAGGGGCTGCTCCTTGGTGGCGGATCTCACCCTCCAAGAAGCTGCACTTGGCCATCACATAGGTCTCTCTGTCCGTCAGCTTGACCGCGGCCTGGCCAGATTTCTTGAGATGCAGCTTCCCATACCAGGTGTGCATGTGCTTCCACCAGCTGAGGAACACCTCCGAAGTGTAGCCCAGGCTCTCTGCCTTCTCTCTCCAAGCAGTCTGCTTCCTTTTGGTGTCGTGATAGAGCCTGTGTCCCTTCCGCTATAGATACTCATTCTCCCTCAGCCACTCCAGCACCTCCTCCTCATGTTCCTCTTCTATGTTGTATTGCCTCCTCCCCCATTCACGCATCTGCCTCTTCCTCCCTTTGGCAGGGCCATATGGGCCCTCATCAGAGGAGCTTCGAGGTTGTAGGGGCTGCTCCTCCACACCACCACCACCACCAGCAGCAACAACAACAGTAGCAGCAAAAGCAGGACCAGCAGCACCAGCAGCACCAGCAGCACCAGGAGCAGGACCAGGAGCACCAGCAGGACCAGCAGGACCAGCAGGACCAGGAGCAGTGCCAGCAGAGTAAGCACCAGCAGGATCAGCAGGACGAGGAGCAGCGCCAGCAGAATAAGCACCAGCAGAAACACCAGCACCAGGAGCAGCGCCAGCAGAGTAAGCACCAGCAGAAACACCAGTACCAGGAGCAGCGCCAGTAGAGTAAGCACCAGCAGAAGCACCAGCACCAGGAGCAGTGCCAGCAGAGTAAGCACCAGCAGAAGCACTACCACCAGAAGCAGCATCAGCAGAAGCACCACCACCAGAAGCAGCATCAGCAGAGTAAGCACCAGCAGAAGCACCACCTCCAGAAGCAGCAGAAGCAGAAGCACCACCTCCAGAAGCAGCATCAGCAGAAGCCCCAGCACCAGAAGATCGAGCCCGGGCAGCAGAAGCCCCAGCAGAAGCAGAGTCAGGGTCAGGGGGTGGGAGGGTGGCCCTGTCCCTCTTGCCAGGGCTGGCAGCAGATGGCAGAGGCTTCCGTTTCTTCCCCATGGTTGTTGGGTTGCTGGCTGGCTGGAGAGCTGTGTCTGGAAGCAGGTCTTTCCTCAGAATGATGACCTGCTTGGGAGCTGCTTCCCCTTATATCTGCGGGGCTGACGCAATGCATCCTCCCCGCATGCGCAGTGAACGCTAGGCATCCGCTAGGCTTCCGCTAGGCTTCCGCTCTGCATCCGCTTCATCCGCTCCGCATCCGCTGTGCATCCACTTCATCTGCTCGGCATCCGCTCTGCATCCGCTCTTTCCGTTCCGCGTCTGCTTTGCTGCGCTCCCCCGGAAGCCTTGCGGATGTGCCATCCGCTCCCATCCGCTAGGCTTCCGTGGAGCATCCACTTTCCATCTGCCCTACGTCCTCCCCCCGTCCGTTCCTTTCCGTGTTGTCCGCTCTGCTTATGCAAATTCGGGGCACTTTTGAGAGCGGATAACAACAGATGGAACATTTTTCTCATCCGCTGTGTCCTTTTTACAAACATCCTTCGGCCAGTGTGACAGGGCCTTGAGAACATCTTTGGTGAAATCAGAACCTGTAAGGTTGGAATGAGCCATTTCAAGGTTGGATCCAATCTCAGCTTATTTTCTGCCTCAAATATTATTTATTCCATTGCAAAGGGTGTCTAATCATTTCTAGTTATTTAAATTGTTAGGCTTACAAAAGGATGAAGGGAGTGTTTTGGTTATTACTCAGCTAGTTGTGATATTTCTTAAAGGCAATGATAGAACTAAATATGCAGTGTTTGATCATGAAACAAAGAATGGGTTCTCACAGAGGTTAACATTCATGGAAAACTATGTCCTTAGAAAAACTCTGAGAAGTACCAGAAACCATGGAACAACTCTGCTTTGACAAAAAGATTATTTTTCAGCAGCCCCGATGACTAGAAATATGTTACTAAACAATTCAATATTTATCAACATTGTGCAAAGAACTGGTGACCTTTGTAAAACATATAGTCAATGTTGTTAATTTATAATTTCTTTCCCATAGCTTCTGCCATTTATCTAACTCTATAGTGTACCCAAAAATTTTCGCCCATGCTATCACAGTTTTTTCTTTTACTTGCTCTTCTAGTTTAACGCTTAGTAAGTTACGGTACAATTTTTTAATCAACTTGTGTTCTGTTCCTGTTAATATTTTATCCAGTTGTGTCAGCTCCTTATAGATATCTTCAGCTTTAACATCTTTTTCATATCTTGATTGTATTTGCATATATGAATACCAATGCATATCAACCCCTTGTTCATTCAATTCTTGTTTGGTTTTGAGCTCACCCTTTTCATTCAATTTATCTTTCTATCTAACAATAGTTCCCATTTTACTGATATTTGAGTGTACAAGTGCTTCTATAACCAGACTGGAATTTTCAAATAATATTGTTCTCTATTTTTTCCCATACTAACCATAAAACATTCCTAACAAAGTGTCTTTGAAAATAACCATGTATCTTACTTCCCCTGTAGCACAGAAATGCAGGCCAACCCAATTGCAAATCATGTCCCCCCAGTGTCAACACCTTGTGTTTGTTAACATAATTAATTCATCTTTCATCTAAGTTAGTACCATGGCCTGATAATATATGTCCCAGTTAGGTAACCCAAACTCTTCTCTGGTTCTTGCATACTGTGACATTTTCAAGTTAATTCTTGTTTTTTTCCCTTGCCATATATATTTCAATACAATTTTTTAATATCTTCAAACTATTTTTTCTTCAGTTTTATTGGAATTGTTTGAAACAGATACAACACTTTTGGTAATAAATTTATCTTAATCATTGCAATTCTTCCTATTAATGATAATTAATAATTGCATATTTCCCCATTTTTCCAAGTCTGTCTTAATTTGTTGTTTTAATTTGTAGTAATTATGTTCCTTAATCGTTCCACTTCTGGCCATTAACTGAATCCCTAGATATTTTACTTTCTTTGTAATCTGAATATTTAATCTCTCCATTAACTCTTTTGTTCTGTTTATCATATTTTTTACCAAAATCTTAGTTTTCCCTTTATTTATTTTCAGTCCTACCACTTTTCTATATTCTTCTATTTTATTTATCAGCTTAGGTCCTGTTCCTAGTGGTTCTTCGAATATAAAAACCAAGTTTACATGCCTAACCTGACATGAACATGAAAAAAATGATATTTATACCAATTTTAAATTCCGTATTTTGACTAGAAGATTATTGGGCAACCCAGTCAGAAATGAGTGCCTGAGACATGGGTTGAAATACATAGACCTGCTTGTGTTTCCAATAATCTAATTTTATGATTATTATATTAGATAAATTCGACCTGGCTTCTACTACCCATGTCCTGTTTCTACATCTTGGAATTCCAATTTAAGGAATGAATGCTCAAAGGCTTAAATTCTATTTCCTAAATAGTTTCCTGAGCAGTGTTTCCTAAGCATCACATCTAAACTTTGTGGAAAAAGGTTTTATGTGTCCAACACATTACTTCAAACAGCTAATTCAAACATCAATTATGTCAAGGGGAAAAAGAAGAAATTGATTATAAAGGAAATACAATAATTGTGCATGAACACAACTAGCATAAGGATATTGAGAGACGGATCTTTAAGGCTGGCCCAGAATGTGATAACCTGTGCACTTTGGGTACACTGCAGTGCCGTCATGTAACATTGCTGCTTTGTGAGTTGCAGTGGCTCCCATTTGGGTGCAAGAAGGCCCTACATGGCATGGGACCAAGTTATTTGTGGAGCCATCTAACCCTGGTGGTTTTTTCTGTCTGCCAGATCCAGAATGGCCAGCTCTGGAACAGGGTTGCCTGTTCAGTCTTTGAAAGTGTGCCTTCTCTGTCATGTTTAGAATAGAATAGAATAGAATAGAATAGAATAGAATAGAATAGAATA
>BLBF01000049.1:236707-269547 GCA_015471245.1 Laticauda colubrina | reverse complement strand
TCTATCTATCTATCTATCTATCTATCTATCTATCTATCTATCTATCTATCTATCACTAACCTCCCTCCCTATATGGGTTATATATCATCTTTGTTTCTTCCCAAGAAGAGATTAATTTTGTAAAAATACCAAGATCTGATTGATGGTGGCATTGTTTTTTTTTACAGAATTAAAATAGTCAGCGTACAGTGTCCATTTTTCCAGTAATGTGCAGGTCTTCTGAAATGTCACTTTGAACATTTTGTTATTTGAAATAGGCTTTCGGGATGGTGAGGCTTATAGAACCAAGCTTCATTGTCAGTAGAAGAGTGTAAACAGTATTTTCAGGTTGTCTGCCAAGCTGTTTTGAAGTATGAAAGCAGTTTTTGGAGGACAAGTGAATTGCAGAGGCTGGCTTATTGAGGCTGCTATGAGTATTTGATGACTAGTCACAGCCCACTTCTGATCCTGGTAGACTTACGACCACAATTGAGCCCAAAATTTCTATGCTAAGTGAGACATTTGTTAAGTGATTTTTGCCCCATTTTGCAACCTTCCTTGCCACAGTTATTAAGTTAATCACTGTAGTGATTAAGTTAGTGACACGGTTGTGAAGTGAACCTGGCTTCCTCATTGACTTTGCTTATCAGAAAGTCGCAAAAAGTGATCACATGACTCTGGGACACCGCAACAAATATGAACCAGTTACCAAACATCCGAATTTTGACCATGTGACCATGGGGATGCTGCAATAGTCGAAAAACGGTCATAAGTCACTTTGTTCAGTGCCATTGTAATTTGAACAGTCACTAAGCGTATTGTTGTAAATTGAAGACTATCTATATTGCTTTTGTTCTCCAGATTCTTTAAACTGTGGATGGAGAATCATGAGATGGGGAATAGGTTAATGCATAATTCTGACTTTTTCAATCAAGTATCCTCCAGATATCTTTGTGCAATACAACCATTATACTCATTCATTGAATTTCTTTCTTTTTAGTGCTTTCCAGTTGTAATATTCATCTTTGTCATCCTACTTGCTACCTCTAGAAATTATAAGCATAGAAGTGCTCAAATTTGGAATGTTTATCATAGGAATAAGTTGCCGGATTGAATGCCGGAGCACAATCAATATGAAAACTGGGTTGCCATCAAATAACGGGAGAACAAGTGATGGAGATTATTAAAAAGAAGAATACAGGCACTTTTTGACTTGTGACGGTTACTTAGGAACCGTTAAAAGTTACAGTGAACCCAGAAAAAAGCTACTTATAACCTGAAGTCAAAGTTCTGATGGCTGCCCCCCCACTTCCCATGGTTACATGATCATATTGTGGGCACTTGGCAACTGGTCCTCATTAATGGCCTTTTCAATGTCTTGTGGTCATGGGATCATGATTTCTGATTTATTTTTTTACCAGAAACTGGTTTTTATTTCTGGTAAGTCTGTAAGTATCTGTAGGTATTGTGGGAAAAGGCAGATACAGGTTATACTTCAGGCATGGGAAAGGTAAATCAACAAAGGAATTAATTTGTGGATTCAATGTTAAAGGTTCTGTTCCGTCCGGAAAAACATGAGGTAGACCGGGTTCCAACAGTAAAGTCTTTATTTCAACAGTTAAAGTAAAACGGAACGGTTTGGTTCTAGCCGCGGCAGCCTTTATATACGGCTTGCCTGCCGGCTTGTAGCCAATGACGGTTGTTTGATTTAACTGCCTTTTGGCGGCTCTTTTGGATTGGTTCCTAGTGAACCAATCCCTGTGCCAGCTTTTCTAGCCAATCATATTTAGAGGATTTGGAGTAAACTATTTTATACAGAACATCCTTCCCCCCTTGGTTTAGTCCTACGTGGTGACGTAGTCGCGCAGGTAGGTGGGGCTTCTTCTGATTCTACTGGACTTGTGCGGTTCATTTTCGCTGGAGACTTCAACTGGTTCGGATGGGGTTGCTGACTCTCCGGCTCTTCTCCATGGAACCGCCTGGAAGGGTGAGTCGGCCATTTTGCTTTCGCTTGAGTTTCTCAGGCCGGTGGTTTTGCCGCTCCCTCCTGGCTTCTCCGGGCAGGTCGAGCTGGCTTGGCTGGCCCCTTCGTCTGGTTTTTTTCTGCAAGTCTCATCTAACCATAAGTTTCCTTTTTGCTCTTTTTGATTGTTTAGATGTTCTGGGTTTATTTTAAAAAGTTCTTTATTATTTCTTGTATTTCCCCCCCTTCTTTGGTTTTGTTTTTGTCGTTTTTTATTATTTGTGGTTGTGAGTTTGTATTTCTTTCAATGTTTCGGGAACGAAGCTGGTCTATGTGCCGCTTCCATTCCCTGCCATCGTGTACGGTTAGTCGGTAGGACCGGGGGCCTGTGAGTTGTGTGATTGTGCCTGGAAGCCATAGGGGGTCCCCAGTGAAATTTTTTGCGTAGACTAGGTCGCCGATTTCAAATGTTCGGAAACGGCTGGAGGAGTCAGGGGGTCTTTCCAAAGTGTAATTTGGGTGCAACCTGTTTAATTGCGACCTAAGTTTTCTTCCCATTAATAACTCTGCTGGGCTTTTGTTGGTTACAGTGCTGGGTGTGATATGTTGGAGGGTGAGTAGGCGGTTAATTTTATCCTGGACATCCCCAAGGTCCATTTTCTCTAAACCCTCTTTAGTAAACCTGACCATTCTCTCCGCCCTACCATTTGCAGCCGGGTGGGCCGGCACGGTTAGTGCATGGCGTATACCTAGGGAGGCTAGGTATTGTTCAAATTGGATGGTGTTAATTGTGGCCCGTTGTCGGACACTAGGATGTCCAGCAATCCATGGGTTGCGAAGAGTTTGTTAAGTTGTTTAATGACCGCCTCGGTTGTCGTAGATGACATTACTACAACTTCCAGCCAATTTGAGTATGCATCTACGACAATTAAAAAGGTATGCCCCCTAGTAGGACCCGCGAAATCAATGTGGATCCGAGACCAGGGGCCTCGTGGGGTCTCCCAGTCCCTTATGGGTGCTTGTGGTGGGGAAGGCCTGGTTTTCTGACATTTAGTACAAGTAGCAACCCAGTATTCGATGTCTTTATCTATACCAGGCCACCAGACATAGCTTCTAGCTAGGCTTTTCATTTTTACAATACCAGGGTGGCCCTCGTGAAGTATTCCCAACACTCTAGTCGGTAATTTAGGAGGGATTACTACCCGATCACCCCATAATAAATAACCTTTTTGAATTGAAAGTTCGGTTTGTCTGGTCCGGAAAGGTTTAAAGTTTTCAGTTTTTTGATTTTCCGGCCAGCCTTTACCTACCCAGTTTAATATGCAGGCAGTCACTGGGTCCTTTGCAGTGGCTCTGGCGACATCGTTTGCAGATATTGGTAGTTCGGGGCATGTTTCTATTTTTAGGGTGGTCATTGTTGGCGCCGGGTCTTCCTCTGTCGTCGGCAACGATGCTCTGCTTAATGCGTCTGCATGGGAGATTTGCTTCCCGGGTCGATGTGTCAATGTGTAAGAGTATGCTGCTAGGAATTCTGACCATCTAGTCATCCGTGGGGATAAAATGTTCGGTGTAGGCTTGTTTCCCACCAGAATTCCTAGTAACGGTTTATGGTCCATTGCAATCAAAAATGTTCTTCCATAAAGGTATTCGTGAAAACGTTTCACTCCGGCGACGATTGCCAGGGCTTCTCTGTCTAGTTGACCATAGTTACGTTCTGTTTTAGACAGAGACTTTGAGTAATAAGCAACGGGTGCCTCTCTCCCATCTGGTAATTGGTGGCTCAGGATGGCACCGACTTCAAACGGTGAGGCGTCGCAGGTTGCCGTCAATGGAAGTGTGTTACTAAACTGGATAAGAATGATGTTTGATGTTAATAAATTTTTTATTTTCTGGAATGTCTTTTGTTCTCTGTGACCCCAAGTCCAATTAGTATTCTTATCCAGCAAACGGTGTAATGGTTCTGCTATTGTTGCTTTTTGGGGGAGGAATACGTTATAGAAATTTATTAGACCCCAAAATGCCTGCAATTCCGTTTAGTTTTTTGGCTGTGGTGCGTCTTTAATGGATTTGACTTTTTTTTCAGTAGGGTGTATACCCTCTCCGTCAATTAAGTAGCCCAGGAATTCGACGCAATCAGTCATTAAACAGCATTTTTCTTTTTTAACTTTCAGACCGGATTCTCTAAATTTTGTTAGTACATCTCTTAGTCTTTTTTCTAGTTGGGTCATATCTTTAGCCAAAATCAGGATGTCGTCAAAATATGGTACGACCCCTTTTATTCCGTTTAATAGGCGTTCCATGAGGCTTTGGAAAACGCCTGGGGCAATGCTCACTCCAAATTGAAGTCTGTTACACTTGAATACCCCTTTGTGAGTCACTATTGTCTGTGCCTCAGCCGTTAAGGGGTCTACTGGAAGCTGTTGGTAAGCTTGTGCTAGATCTAATTTGGCAAAAAATTTTCCTCCCCCGAGTGAGTGTAGCAAATGTTGCACGACTGGCACCAGATATGCGCTTTGTTGCAGCGCATGGTTCAGGGTAGCCTTGTAGTCTCCGCAGATGCGTACCGACCCGTCAGGTTTAACCGGTGTTACTATTGACATCTCCCATTTAGCATGGTCAACAGGTTCCAAAACCCCTTGGTCAATTAATTTTTCCTCTATTTTTGCTTTTAATGCAAAGGAGACTCGTCTGGCCTTTAATCTTCTAGGGGCCACCTGGGGTTCTAAGCTAAAGGAAATTGGGGTCCCCCGATACCTGCCTAGGGAGCCATCGAAAACGTCCTGGAACTCATGGATCAGGTTTTCTTCTCAGTCAGTTGTGGCCACTCGGTCCACTCCGGTCATCCCGATGCCCAATGGTGTGAACCATTCGATCCCCAGGAGGCTTGGTCGGTCTCGGTCGACTATTGTCAGAGGCAGGACTTCGACATGTTGCTTGTAAGCGACTCGGAAATGTCCTAGACCTACCACAGGGATTCGATTCCCCTGGTAGTCCTTCAGAGTTAATTTTTGGTTCTGGAGCTCTTTTTGTTTGATATTTGGGACCAGTTCTCTGATTTTGTCCCCTGACACCATTGACAGGAAGGACCCTGAATCGACTTCCATCTCACAGAGGCTGCCTTCAATTTTTACGATGACTTTAACTTTTTTCCCGCTTTCCATCTGAGCGCTTCCGATAGTGACAGTTTGATGGGTCTTTTTTCAGTTACTGTCTCGTTTGTTGTGCTCCCACTTTCTCTCGGCTTGTTTCGATTCAGCTTGTGTGGGAGAGTTGCTGCGTCTGTTAGGGCTGTTATTTTTTTGATTCCTACAGACTTTCTCGATGTGTCCCCTTTTCTTGCAAACTCGGCAGATGGCATCAAGGAATCTGCAATCAGCTCAAGGGTGGTTTCCTCCGCACCCGGCGCATTCCCGCCAGTTTCTTTTTTCGCGCCTTTTTTTGTTGGCGTGCAGGTGGTGGACCTCATTGTCATCCTCTCCGGATTCTGATGTCTCGTCAAAATCTTCATGGTATGTAGTGGTGGGAAATTGCTTCTTCCCTCTGGTTAGGCTCGTTTCATCGTTATTCGCGTTCATCTGTTTCATGGTGGCCGCTGACTTTTTCGCGGCTTCTGCGGCTATGGCCTCTGCGATTGCTTCAGCCACGGTTATGTTGGGTTTATTTAGCAATTTACTTTGTAAATTAGAGTCTTTTAAACCCAATACCACTCGATCTCGCATGGTTTCATCTAAGTTCAGGAATTCGCACGCTCCCCCCAGTTGTCGGAGGGCTGCCACAAAATCAGCAATGGTCTCGCCTTCTTTTTGGTCTCTTCGGTAGAATTCGTGCCGTTTGATGAGATTTGACACCACTGGTGCGTAGTGAGCCTTTAACATTCGCTGGAGTTCGAGCCAGGTCATTTGTTTTACGTCTCTGGGCTTCGCCAATGCTTTGGCCATCTTGAACACAGTTGGTCTGCAATGCATTAAGAAGACAGCCCTCTTACGCTGGTCTGAGATCTCTTCCATCTCATTACTTCCTAAGTACATTTGAAAACGGTCTACGTAGGATTCCCAATCCTCTTCATTGGGATTGAAGGGTGCGGGCGGTGCATTATTTCCGGCCATCGCTTCAAGCCTGGATTTCAGTTTGCCGCATGCACAGTCTCACGTTTTAGGACGATCCCATCCTCGTCGCCAGTGTTCCGTCCAGAAAAACATGAGGTAGACTAGGTTCCAACAGTAAAGTCTTTATTTCAACACTTTAAAGTAAAACGGAACAGTTTGGCTCTAGCTGCGGCAGCCTTTATATACAGCTTGCCTGTTGGCTTGTAGCCAATTGATTTAACTGCCTTTTGGCGGCTCTTTTGGATTGGTTCCTAGTGAACCAAGCCCTATGCCGGCTTTTCTAGCCAATCATATTTAGAGGATTTGGAGTAAACTATTTTATACAGAACAGGTTCAGATTTTATCCTTTGATTGAGTTTGGAAGCCTGAATGAAGCATGTGAAGAAAGAAGAGATGGTATAAAGCATCTTCAGTTAAATATGTATAATGATGAGTTACTGGATGCCACTTTATAACTGGCAAAGCAAAGAATTTCATGAGTGATCTTAAATGCCCAATCACAAGCAGTTTTTATCTGCTTCCTCCCAGTACCAAAGGATTTAAATATAATTCCCAAATATTTAAAATTGTTGATTTATTCTACTTAAATATCATTTATTTATTTTCCAACTATGGTTGTAATTGGGCAGCTGTTAAGTGAAGACACTGCTTTTTCTTTTGATAATAAATTTTTATTCTCTGCAACATCAATCACAGCCCGGAAACTTTCACATTTGGCTCATTTGCATTGTGGAGTAGATGTTACATCATCAGCATATAAAAGAATTGATATGGGCCTACTTGCTACTCTGGGAGAATACAGTCCATTGTAGATAAAACTTGAGGTGTATTTGAGTAGCATTCACCTTATTTGTGAATGAGCTTATATATGAATATATATAATATTCCCTTAGCTTTTTTGATATACTCATATCCTGTATATATTTGTGTATGAAGCCCATCTGTGGATAAGTAGATTCTTGAATTTTTAACCAAAGTACGATGAAAATCTACAGGTAAGTCAATTTTCAAACGTTAGCTTATCCATCGTTGGCACATTTTACATGGTATTTTGGCTAAAAATTTAACGGTCAGCTTAATCATGGATGGGCTAATAGACAAGTACTATGTATACAGTAAACAGGATGAAAGAAGGATGATTATGATTGGATGGAGTTGACAAGATCCTAAAAAAAAAAAGAATTGAGAAGAACAAAAGACAGTACGTGAAGTGGTATATAGAAGGGTGAACATTAGATTTAGCTATAATTGCTTTTCTTATGCCACTAACTTTCTTAGTCATCCATATTGTGTCATCCTTACCAGGTAGATCATTCAGAAAACACTATTTTATTGTAAAATTACATGAACAGAATCTTGCAAGCCTGAAAGCACATTGCTGCCATCATCATCTTAATACTGCTTGTTCTCAGTTTACAAGAGTTCACTTCGTGTCCGTTCAAAGTTACAATGGCATTGAAAAAAAGTGAGTTATGATCATTTTTCACACTTAACAACCATCAGCATCCCCGTGGTCACGTGATTTACATTCCTGGGTCATGTGATCACCCTTTGTAACCTTCTGACAAGCAAAATCAATGGGGAAACCAGATTCATTTTAACAACCAGATTACTAACTTAATTGCAATGATTCAGTTAACAATGGTGGCAGGAAAAGTTGTAAAATGGGGAAAACCTCACTTAATTTTAAATTTCTCATTTAACAACAATTACATTTCTCATTTAAATTTTGAGCTCAATTGTGGTCGTAAGTTGAGGACTAGCTGTAGCCTGAGAAACTAGGGAGAATCCCTTCTGCATCTCTTGTCCCACCCATTATTCAGCTGCAGGCTATGCTGTCATTTATCTGATTATTCCCCAGGCAGCCTCTCTTCACCCTGTCTCCCAAGGTCTTTCCACACACCATTACACATTGGTTTGCTCAAAAGGGGATTATGAAGTGAATACATGCATACCTATGTGTATGATGTCATACTTATGGAAATCCAGAAACACTCCCAACTTATTTATTTCATGCTTTCCATCTTTCTTGCCACCCCACTAACCTGCTTTCGAGCTCCGTTCTCCTGTGCAGGGCAACAAAAGAAGATCCAGCCAATCAGCTGGGACTCGGGAGGCAGCAAATAGATGGGGCGGGGCCAATCAGAGGTGGTATTTGCCGGTTCTTCAAACTACTCAAAATTTCCGCTACCAGTTCTCCAGAACCTGTAAGAACTGGGTGAATACCACCTCTGACTATATTCCCTTAGCTTTTTTTTAAAGTACCCATATATCCTATATATATTGTACTTGTGAGTAAAGAGGATGACCTTGTTGGTAAATCTGTACATACAATATTCCTTTAGCTTTTAAAAAGTACCCATATATCCTATATATAGGGTACTTGTGGATAAGCAGATCAAAACAGAGGTTAAGGACCAAATCAAAGGTTGAGTCCAAATCAAGGAGAAGGTATGCATAAATATGTCAAACAGATCCCCCCACCATGTGCATATAAAGAAAGGGAGGAGGCAAAGCATAATCAGATTTAACAAGATTCTGTCCACCTTAATAAAAGTAGTTATAGACTTCTGTAGATTTGGTGTAGACTACATTCTTGGGCTGAGATCCAGCAAATACAGGGATGGAGAAAGGTAAAATAGTCTGCCAGGTCGGGAAAGCTACAAGTTTCCCAGTCTCATCACATTGGCATTGCTTCTTATAAATTGGCGAAGTAGGGTAATTGGGAAGAGAACATCACCTGGATTGATCCCATTGTGAAATTCCATAAGAAAAGTAAGCAAGTGCTTGGCTGTTACCTAGCAACCATGGTTTGCTTCCTTTACTTCAAAACAGGCCCCAAGCAATTCTTCAGATTGTTGGCTTTCCTAGAGCCACAAGAAAACAAAACTTTTCCATGAAAGTAGAGACTCATACTACCTGCACCCTTCATACATAATATGTAAATAGCTAAGGAGAGGTAGAAGAAAATAAGACGTTTCTTTTTGCATTCAGGACACACCCAGACTGAAACCTATACACTTTCTGGAATAAATGGAGGCTTGCAATGATTTTGGTTCCTTCAATCTGGTGTTCTTTAGATGTTGGACTTGTAGTCATAGAAATCTTGGGGGAACTGGCTTGAATGAAAGTGGTTATTCTTGAGAGTCCAGCCTTCCTTCTCCCCCTTAACATGCAAGTGTGCTTCTCATTCGTTTTTCATATAAGGCTTTTTCAAGCTGGTATCCATGCTTGATTGGGATGATGGGAGTTGCAGTGTGAAAAAGTGCTTCTCACGGGGGAAACGTCTAATTGTAGAAGCCATCTGGAGAAACCGGTTTCCTAAAGAAAAGAATGCTGTACTAGAAAGCAAAAATGGTACCATAACAATAACAGTAACAATAATTCAAGCCCTAACCCCATCCTGCTTGCTCAGAACAGAAATCAAAATGTCTGGTCGAATTCTTCTAAAAACATAGTACAAAATATTAAAATTTAAATGGTAAGATAGGGAACTAAAAAATACAGATCCGAGAGCTTGAAGGGAGGGGTAAACTGCTTTTAAATCACACGATGAAAACTGCCCAATATCTGTATAGATTTTCTACAGGCAGAGTGAAATGTAGTTTACTTTGACATTGTGGCTGTCGTATTTTGGAACACTAGAGATCTGTTGAATCTGTCTAACGTATTTTGAAAAGCATTCCCAAACAACTCTGTTCCAATGAGTTTTTAACCCTAGTTGATCACCAGAGGTGTTTTTAATTTCTGTATTGTTTGGCATTATAACCTAGGTAGTCTTCTGCGTAGGCTCAGCGATGAAAACTGTAAATAAACAGATAAACTCTGAAGTAAGTTCATTCTAAAACCAGTACAGAAGGGCCTCTCTCCTAAATGGATATTTGACAGCAATGACCTTTTCAGTGGGGCCTCTCCTGCAGATGTTAACATCTAAGCAAGTTCATAATGGAAAAGTGGTCCCTCAGGTGGTCAGGCTCTAATATGTTTTTGAGAGCTAAAGGTCAAATCTATACCCTAAATTGTCCTTAGAGAACAATTGGCAACAACAGCAGATCTTTCAGTAGGGATATTGTGTCATCCTGGTATCTTGTATCAATTAACAGACAAACTAGTGCATTTTGCATCAGTTGCAAATTCCAGATACCTTCCTCTTTGTCCATGACAGCT
The DNA here is from genome assembly GCA_015471245.1 of Laticauda colubrina. NCBI lineage: Eukaryota > Metazoa > Chordata > Lepidosauria > Squamata > Elapidae > Laticauda > Laticauda colubrina. The sequence goes on along the minus strand of BLBF01000049.1, from coordinate 259,332 downwards.
GGAAAGTCCAGGAAGTCCAGAAGAAAGTCCAGAAGATGCCAAACCAACACAGTCTAGAGGTCATCATCTTAACTGCCCTGAGTAGCTGGAAGTCAGGCAGCATATGCATTTATTATTACTATTATTGTTGCCTTGGAAAAGGCAGCTGCACATTATGAAAGTCTCTGTGGCAGCAAATACTCCCAATGTTATCAATAGAAAGCCTCATAGCAGAGGTGTCCATTACCGAATCAAGAGTCAGACTGAAGCCAAAACTCCTGGACTACAGGTTCTGTCATTTGGAGCAGGTGGTGGGAAGCTGAAGCTTGTGAGCATCATGTTTGTTACCTCTGGTAATTATTGTTTTGCCACAGCTCTTGGGAACCAGCTTGAACTTGCCTGCTAGAAAGAATGCAGAACAACCGAAGGAAGGGAAAAAGGATTGCTTCTCAGAGGAAACAGAGAAATCCTGAAATTGTAAGCAGAAGTGAAAAGCAGTTGATGAGAAGAAATCTCTCCCAGCAGGAACAAAATCGTCTGCGATGATAGAGAAGACCTAATAATGTTGCAGGATCCCAAAACATAGAGTCTATGAAGATGCCTTTCAGAAGGTTAGAGGGGTTGGAGCTGTCCGAATTCTTTTGGGAAGCTATTCCATAGAACATAACACTGGGACAGAGAAGCAATTATTGAGAGCCAGTGAATAGAGCAGTTAAGATGTTGGACTAGGAGTGGAAAGAACAAGATTCCAATGATCCTTTAGGCCTAGAGCAGGCAACTGAGTAACTTTGGACCAATCATTCTCTTTAACAGCAATAGCATTACTGCTTCACAGTACTTTACAGCTCTCTCTAAGCGGTTTACAGAGTCAGCAGATTGCCCCCAACAATCTGGGTCCTTATTTTACCCACCTCAGAAGGATGAGTCAACCCTGAGCCAGTGAGAATCGAACTGCGGAACTGCTGGCAGAAGTAGCCTGCAGTACTGCACTCTAACCATGCGCCAGCACATCTCTTTTAAGCCCTACACTGGGAAGTTGCAAACCACCCTAGCTACCAGCATGCATTGCACACAATATGGTAAATTATAGTCCATAACCTTCAAGGGAAGACACTTTCATGGAATGATCTGGGATGATAGGAGGAAGAGAAGGAGGAGGAAGAGGAGGAGGAGGAGGAAAACAGATTTTTCTGCATCAGCTGGAGACTTCATACAACAGATCTGCACCTCATTAATTTTCATTAATAATAAAAGAATAATATAAACTCACACAGGTGATTTTAGTGATCTGGTTGCAATGAAATATCCTGGTAGATTTATGAATGGTCGTTGCTATTCTGATGAGCCCTTTGTAAAGGTTTGCTATTTGTTTTGTTTCGTTTGAGCAAATCTACTTTTGTTTGGATTGAAAGAAGTTTGGTATGGGAGTTTTTTTCCTCTTCCCTCCCCCTCATTCCACAGCCTTCTTGGTCTTAAATTTAACAAGGTTTCCACAAACAGCTGCCTGCAGTGCTTTCCCACCTGCTTGGAGCAAGCTGCTGAAAATATCTGCAGGTCTTTGATGGTTTCCTTTCAGACCCAGTCTCAGTGAAAAATACTGTCAACTCCAGTTGCTTCATTGACAACTTTAAAATTGTGGTTAAATGCTTGACTAAGTAAGTAAGTGAGAGAGGTGGGAATGGGAAAATTAGTCATTCTTGGAAAGAGCATAGAAAAGTGGCTTTGGGTCCATGTAAATGAAGATGCTTAAGAAACCCTGGAGGTTCAGTTTACTTCATACCATCTGGCAGCCTCTTTCTCTCCCTCGTCTTTTTCCCCTGACAAGTGTTTGGCATCAGAAAATCCATCTCCTTGCCCCATTTAATAACAAGATTTTAGCACTGTAGGGTATTAGAGTTTTCCATCTACAACCGTGTAGGAGAAAAGAGGGGGGGGCACCCTCTGTTGGGGATTACTTTGTGAAGGGAATGTAAGGGGACAAGCATTTGCAGCTGGAACCTGGCTTGTGTTAAAATTTGGAAAAGCTGCCTTGCATTCCATCTCACTACAGGCCTTCCTTGGTGTGCAGCCAAAGGTTAATATAGATGTCGCAAAGTTTCTCTCCCCCTCAAATCCTCCCCCCCCCACTTTAGAGCACTTCAGATATAGGAGTATGTATACAGCTGTGTTTGTCGTAACCCTTTCATATTCGCCCTTCTTAAACGGCATTTTTCTGCTTGTATAAATCAAAAGAATTTCTGAAAGATATTTGACCTGCATTTGAACTTATTTGATCTTTGCGCATTTCCCACTTGAAACAAAGCAGATTAAATCTTGGCCCTAAAAAGGCCAAGGATCACATGATGCGGTCTATACCTCAGGATAAACATCCCCCCCCCCGTCCATCCCCCTGGCTATCCTTTTAAGCCTCTCTGCTTGTTTTGAAAGCCTGGACGTTGAATCGGTTCCTTATAACCTGGGATTTATAACCCGCTCGAGATTGAAATGAAAGCGAGACTCAGTGTACAAAATTATTTTATCCTTCTAACAGAACACATGATATTAATAAGAATAAGCCAATAGGTACTTTTACTTTGTAAAATTTACTTTGTACAATCTAGAAGTCATCAGTTTCTCAGTCCTGGCTTGGGGATAGGCACTTAGGCAGCTAGTGTTCCCTAGAATTACGATTCCTATAAGATTGGAGTTGGATCATATAACTCCATTCTGCACCAGGTAATAAAACCACGAATCTGATTGGCAAAGTAAGTAAGGAGAAATATGGTGAAGAGAAAAGAGACTAAAAGAGAAACATGATGAAGTATCGGGGAAATCAGGAGATTCAGGCAATTCAAATCAATATAAAGATTTATTGCAAGCTCTATACAAGAATCTGATTAACTAGTAGTCAAGGGAAATGTGTGGGAGATAAGAGGGGCATTCAAGGTAGGCTGGACTTAAATCTATTGTTGGGCAGGCAGGGATTGACAAAGCATTTGACCCTTTCCTTGGGCTCAACCTGGTCATCTTCTACAAGCACATTAGATTGTCTACCATTTTTTTTTGCTTCTGGTGAAGAAGAGTTTTGAGACTTGGAAAGTGTTATAAAGAGAATGTTTGGACCATACTGGAGAAGATAGATATGGCCAGACTAACTCATGCCTTAATCAATACTCAGTCAGATGTTTGATACAAGGAACCATATCCAGCGACCTCAAAGGGCAACAGCAGAATGCTTTCCAACATACGCCAAAAAATGTTAGGCTGGTTTTATATTGTCTTTGGTGATCTATGTCACCTTTATTTTGTGTGATAATAATGGGGCATAAAAACATGATGATGTGCTGTATATTGCTTGGGTTTTTTTTAGCATGTGTACTTAGGTGGCAATAGAGTTAATTTTGCATCTGGTATTAGTTTATCCAAAATAAATCTTAACATTTCAGAGAATATATGTTTTGAATGTTTTGGGCTAAAAATGGAATAGCTTACCTTTTGCCCTCAGAGTAATTGTTGAACATTTCAAGGGAAAGAATGAGTAAAGTTCTACCCAAATCTATGTCGAAAACATTCTGACTTCCAAACCATTCCCATGATTGGGATGAGGCATCCTGTGTAGATTTTTCTCCTTGTAATGTCTCTGTACAGGAATTATTTTCCATATTTTTAATACAAAGGAAAGCACTGAAATACATAACATCCTCCTGTGTTTTTATCAGAAATGCTTTTGCCTATTTTCCCCTGTCCAGTTCTTTTTCCCTACTCTCACATGGCAGTTCCAGTTTACTCTATGATAGTCAAAAAATGACATTGATCTTCTTATTTTCTGATGTAAATGTTTTCATCTGTAGAAATCACTGTATTAATAGGGTTGATAGACCTTGTGCAAGATTTCCTTTTGAAATTTTGCTTCAGAAATATTGCACTGGGCATTGGTCCTGATATTCTCACATTGTAAAAACTGATAAAATAAAATAAACAGCTTCCCTGCATTGTCTGGAATAGGGAAACAATAACTAACTCAGTGGAGATGATTGGTGCCTTATGCAAAATTAGCAAGGTGTGGTAGAAAAGGTTGCTACTGTTATTATTGGTTGATTTTAAAAACAGATTGCACTATCAAACCACAGCTGGTGTGCACATCCTTGTGAACAGATAGCTAAATATTTAAAACTTAAAAAAGCAGTTTGTTGAGTAGGAAAAAAGGTTATCTTAGTTGATGGTTTATGTAGAATACTGGCTTGCATCTAGGATTAATCATGGTCAATGTAGAGCCTTTAAATCAGTAAGCTTAAGGTGATTTCATTGATTTCAATGGATGCATGATTAAGCAAGAACTGATGTACCAGCTAAACCATAAGCACAGGCTTGATTTACACAGGAGGTAGGAAACTGTGGCCCTTTTATGTCTTGTGGACTTTAACTCCCAGAATTCCCTAGCCAGCAGTACTGGCTTAGGAATTCTAGGACTTGAAGTCCACAAGTCAGAAAGGGGCTATAGTTCCCCACCCCTGGTTGATACAATAAGACTTAATACATTCCCTAATTAAAGGACATTATGCTATTCTCTGTATAGATTGTCTGAAGGGATGCTTTGCAGAAGCATTCCCAAGAGAAGCAACCATCACAGCATCCCTATGGTCAAGTGATCAAAAATAAAGTGCTTGGCAATTGATCTGTATGTATGACAGGATAGGTTAGGGTTTGGCAAAATCAGTGGAGGAAACTGGATTCTCTTCTGTCAATAACTGGTTTCTTTGATTCAGTTATGTGATACGATCTCCATGGGAAATGTCCTCATTTAGTCATATTAGAAGTAAAATTACTATTTGTGACATGTTAGTGAGGTGTAAATAGCTTCAAAAGAGGAGTAATTTTTTTTTTAAATGGTCTTAATAGCTTGTGGAAGGGAAAGTAGAACAAAATAAAAATAACAATAAATTTTCTTTCAACATGTAAGAATCCATTTCAGAGTGAAGGTGGCCTTAATTAGAATGGGATGAGAAAAGATTTGAAAGGCTTAATAGAAATATTTTATTAGGCCCAAAAGTGAGCCCAGATAAGTGGAAGAATCTTGCATATTGTCTCAAAGGAAGTAAATAAGTGAGTTTAGTCTGCATTTAGGATTGCCTCCACATGGAATCAAATCAGTTGTCTCTGAAAAAAAGTTAAGTTGACATGGATTGACCTAGTCATTATCAATCTGCTTTGAAGTGGTTTTTTTCCCTTAAATCTCTGCACTTTATCCCTTTCATTCATCTTTTACCTGAAAGTGCTTCAGTATATGCTTTCTCCTCAAATGAATAACTGTAATCTGAATAGATATTATACTTACAAGAAAAATCCAGGCTGACTAATGCAAATTAATGTAGAATTAGAAAGAACATTGGCCAAGCTTTCTTTAACCCTCTTCCATCATGACATAATGATAATTCGAACCAGAGAATGGTGAATTAATGCTTATTGTAGCCTGTAACCCATGCACTGGCACATATGATTTGTTCCAAAATGAAACCACAACTTTTGTAATAGATTATATTTTTAACACCAACTAATGAATTTGTATAAATTAGGGGCTTAGTTGTTGTTGTATTTTTAAAAACAATTCTTCTCAAAAGAGAGTTGAATTGTGATTATAACAATTCTACACTAATCTGAAGCCCAAATAATTCAGTGGGGCTTACTTTCAAGCAAAACATTACAGAATTACAGGCTAATTCATTTTGGTTTGTACATAAAAACTATAGTGGGTTTGATTTTGTATGGTACTTGGATAATTTTTCCAAAAGTAATTTTTTAGTATTTCCACAAAAGTTGAATTTGCTTGATTGTCCTCAATGATCTAATGATTTAAAGTGTTCGACTAGGAGTTGGAAGACTCAGCTTTGAGTTTCCTCTTACTACACATCATCAGGTGAGCTAGTTACTGTCTCTCAGGTCAGTCTACCTGGAGAGGGTACTGCATATCACATCTTGGTTTCTAGAGGAGAGCATTACACATCTAAGATAAACTAACAGATTTGCTAGAATGATTTCCATCCACACTTGTGGTTTCAAAGCACTAATGTGCTGTTACTTGTGTCGTTACATTGCCGTCATGTGACGTATCGTGACTTTTCCCCCTTCGCAGAGCTGGGGTGGGCGTGGCCTGTGCCTGACGCATCCTGCCTGCGGGCTGCCAGTTTGACACCCTTGATATAGTGCCATCATATTGGTGATGGGCAGCTAATGATGGATTCAGTCACCAGCTGGTATGGATGTCACAGATGAGGTAATACTATTTCACATGAGTTTGGAATAGAGTTTATTGCAAGACTCGCAGATGTGCTGTTTTGTGTTTCATGCAATTGTAGCTTATTCAGCAATTATTAAGACATCTTTCTTTTGTTAATAAAAATTTACTCAGTTTGGAACATATTTGAGAAAGGAATGGCAGACAGGAGCAAAAATGGTTGGGAAGATTCCCCCCCCCCCCCCCCCAAAAAAAAAAAAAAAAAAAAAGCTTATTATTAACAAAGCTGAGTCAAGATCTGTTGACAGATTTCTTTTTAAATGGGACATGTTATGTTTCAGTTTAATACATTCTGGCAGTGTCACTGGGGTTAAAGCTAATGCAGAGATGTGTGGATCCTGTCATGTTATTGTCAGGAAGAATGTGGGGATTAGGTTTAAAAAGGGCAGTGGGTGAGTGGTGCAGCTGTTTATATGTATTATTAAAGAAAAAGGGGGGTTAATTCCCACTGTTAGAATCAATATATTAAATTGCAAGAATCTTTGGTTTTAATTAATCAAAATAAAATATGTTGTTAGAGCTCTCATGGCTTCCCTCCTTGAACCACAGCAAGGAAATGCTAATATTTATACAGAAACTGTTAATTTGTGGTTAAAATGATAACATCTTTAGTTTTTACACAACTCAGTCTTTCTAATGCAACAGCTGATGTGATTGACTGATAAAAATCAGGTGAACCAATGAATTCAAGAGTTTGCACAGTAGAGGCGAGATTATTTATTTTTAAGATTTGGACAGCCACCTAGTTTATGTAACATAACCCTGGGTGACTCAAAAGCATATAGTAAAAACCTCAGAAGCCACCAAAACCTTCCTGACACCCCAAACACATTATATTCCCACACATCCTGAAGAAAATGTAGTCCTTTCCTGGACTCTAGCCTCATTCTACTCCAAACCTTCATGGCTTTCTGGAAAGCCAGGAGCCTTCTGGATCTCATTAGGAAGGATATTCCAAAGGTCCCAGATAGCTACTGAGAAGGTGTGTAATAAAGATCCTGCTAGATGGCAACATTTAAAGGAAGGAATCTGGAGTGCCCAACCCCTTATTTGACCTGGTGAAAAGAGCAGATAGCAATACCACTTAGACTTATATACTGGTTCACAGTGCTTTACAGTCCTTTCTAAGCAGTTTACAGAGTCGGTCTGTTGCCCCCAACAATTTGGGTTCTTATTTTACCCACCTTGGAAGGATGGAACACTGAACGTGAAGATACCTTCAGGGAGAGATGGTCACACCAATAAGTTGTTGGCATGGATCAAGTCTGGGGTTTCTGTAGGTTGTGGTCAACCTCAAAATTGCAATTTTGCAAATTGCAAAATTGCAACACATCTCTTGCTTAAGAAATGATAATAACTAATTTACAGAGAAATCAACTAGTACACTCACGGTGTCACATTGCCATCACGTGGTGTTTTGTGATATTTTCCCCCTTTGCGGAGTTGGAGTGGGCATGACCAGTGCGTGACGCATCCAGCCTGCAGGCCGCCAGTTTGACACCCCTGAACTAGTGGAAATTAGCTTTGAATACTAGATCCAAGCCCTTACTTTAATAAACTGCAGCGTATTGGGTTGATTAATGTGGAAATCAGGATATTGAAATTGATGAACTGAAGGCCTGCTCTGTTAAAGCCTTCTTATAATAGTCTAATATAGACTGATTGTACCCTAATACAGCCATCCCAAAATGTTGCATATGTTGCATGTCTGGAATGGTACGAATTGGAGATTGACTGTTCAATTTTTTGCAAAGTATAGGTCAAATACATCTCAAGCACCTTGTTTTACTTCAAAAGTCTGGAACCCATAGGAAAAAATCCTTTTTCTGAATAGAAAATTCATTGACTCTCACTTAAACAAAGCTACTTCTGAAAACAGCCCACAGTTACTGGTGGGGTAGATGTTATTGCTTACTGTTATTACAGTAGGATTGTTTTATGCTAAAGTTGTATATTTAGAATAAAATATTGCTAGCAAGTACCAGAGATAGATACCAGAAATAAAAAAAAATGGGCTAGTGTTAAGGATTTCTTTTCTGCAATAAAATCTCCTTTGTTTGAAACCTTAATTATGTTCACCAGGTGTTTTGTATTCTTTGCTTTGGAAACACAGTCAATATACTGTATTTTGGCAAGATTATCCAGAATCTGTTTAAGAAAATTGGCATTATGGTTAGCTGAATGATGGCAGATAAAGTTAACTGCTGGGCTCTAATATCTATTAGAGATATCTATTAATAGATATCTATTAAGCAATAGATGTTGTAACAATTGGTAGAGGTATCCATGTTCTGTGATTGTATAAGTGCATTATTTCTGATTGGAAAAATAGCGTTTATATTACTGTATAGGTAGGTGCACAGATACTTGGGTGGTAGACCTTCAACACTCTTCCTCTATTACAAACTCACCTGTATGATACATTTGCTTGCAATCATACTTTCCATTATTTGTGTTTGTTGAAAAGTGATATAGGATATTTTGTAATAAAATTGATTTCCTTTTAAATGGGACGAATATATGTATCCTAAGAAAGCCCTTTATTAAAGTGATACTAAGATACCCATACCCATGTGGAGTTACAAGGGTAAGGCTTTCCCAGCTGGCTTGGATTTTTCTCTTTGGGGTAAGAGTATAATAAATCTCTTTGTTACAGCTTTAGGTAAAGGTCTAGGAGTTAAAGAAGCTGGACTCAAAACAAAGGGGGCTGGGAGTTCTAGTTCTGCCTGAAGTGTAAAGGCTGCTGGTGACTTTGTGCTAGTCATTCTCTCTCAGCCCCGAGAAGAAGAGGGCAAACTATTTCCCAAAAATGCTGCCAAAACTTGCATGGAATTGCATGGATCTGAAGTTCTGATAATTTTTTGTTTTTTAAAGCCCCTGTCACACTGCACCAACGGATGGAAAGAGGATGTAAAACGGAGAAAAACACTTGCCATCCGTTGGTTAATGCGATGCTTCCATTCTGTACTCACTGCCTCCGTTTTGCTTCCTCTCTATCCGTCCAGCATCCGTCTATTGAAATTTCATCCGCTCAAAAAGTTTTGAGCTGCTCAGAACTTTCTGAGCGGAAAATATATCCAATGCATCCGTTCTGCATCCGCTACGCATACGGGGGACATCCGTTCTGCATCCGTCGGCATCTGTTATGTGTCCGCTACATCCACTAGGCATCCGCTGCGCATCCGCGCAATTCACATCTGCTCCAGCAGAAAGCGGACACAGGGAGGAAGCGGAATGGACGCAGAACGGACGCGCAGCATTAGTAGCATGGACGGAGAAAGGATGAAAGCGGATGCAGCACGCAAAGAAAGCATTCAAAACAGAAAAAACGTTCGCAGAGGGGACCTATCTCGGATATTAAGGATGTCTAGAGGATGCCTAGAGGATGCAAAAGGACACATAGGGGAAAAGCTATATTGCCTATAAAAAGGGGGAGCAACTCACCTGGATCTCACTTTCAGACCAGCAGCCCTGCTGTGCAGACCTCTGCAGCCTTCATCTGCCTCTTGCTCTTCCACAGCATCCAGTCATGTCCACCTTGGATCGTAACAAACTCCTTTTGGTAGCCACCATCATTCTTCAACAGTGCGAAGCCATCTACAGGCTCTGTGAACTCTACTACGGGAAGAAAAGGAGGCGGCCAAGAAGCGTCTGGGTCCGAAGATGAATCGGGAGAAGAGCAGAGTACAGACTGTACAACAAGCTGATGGTGGAGCTCAGGAACGAAGCCCCTCGTGCATTCCAGTACTTCACGAGGATGCCTCCAGCCATGTTTGACGAAGTTGTGCAGCAGCTGACACCCAGGTTGACCAAGCAGAGCACCAACTTCCGGCCCAGCCTGGAACCTAGGCTCAAGGTGGCACTGACTCTGCGCCACCTGGCCTCAGGGACCACCTACAAGAGCATGCAGTACGGCTGGAGGGTGCCACACAACACCATCAGCATTGACCATACAAGTGGTCAAAAATGAGAAGTGGTCCAGGCCATCATCGAAGAATACCTGGAGGAACTCCTCCAGTGCCCCTCCACTGAAGAAGGATGGAAGAAAGTTGCAGAGCAGTGGTATCAGATGTGGAACTTCCCAAACAGCGTTGGAGCCATAGATGGCAAGCACGTGGCCTGCAAAGCACCAGCCAAGTCGGGGTCCATTTATTTCAACTACAATGGTTTCTTCAGCATCGTCCTCTTCGCCATGGTCAATGCTGACTACAAGTTCATGTACATCGATGGTTCAGGCAACGGCTCATGTTCAGATGCCCAGGTATACAACGCCAGTCATCTCAAGGAGGGGCTGGAACGCAACCTCATCATGGGCTTCCAGATCCAGAACTCCTGCCCAACGACACACAAGATGTGCCCTACTTCATCATGGGGGATGATGCCTTCTCCCTCAGAACCTACCTCATGAAGCCCAACACCTCCAGATGCCTCACCCGTGAAGAGAGGATCTTCAACTACAGCTGTCCAGGGCAAAGCGGGTGGTGGAGAACGCCTTTGGCATCCTGGCCAACAGGTTCCAGGTATTTCTCACCACCGCCCAGAGACCGTGAGGAGGATCGTGGAAGCTTGCTGCATCCTGCACAATCTCATGCGCACCCGCTACCCAGTGTTGCAGAACAGGTTCGTGGACCTCCAACAAGGCAATGGGGACATGGAGTCTGGGGAATGGAGGCAAGGGCAAAACCTGATAGACACTCAGGATGTCCAAGGCCCCAACAGAGCCTCACGTGAAGGGAAGAAGAAGCGCAACCTCCTGAAACACTGGTGCAACTCCCCAGCTGGAGCAGTGGAGTGGCAAGACAGGATGGTAGATGATTAATGGATGCTTCCTTCAGCCTGTCTCATCACACGGATGAGATTGGGCCATGTATGTTGGGTGAATGAACAGGGCATTTAATAAAGAGTTGTGTTTATGTTGACATGTGTGGATCAATGATTACATTAGTATTGATAATGAAGGGCCATAGGTGTGGCACCTGGGAGGGTGGACCATACAGTCCCACTATGCTTGCACTGGAGGTTTATCTATCCCCACAGCTATTTTAACCCATCCCACAGATATCCTAACCCATCCCACAGGTATCCCTGCCCATCCCACAGTTATTACCCATTCCAAAGGTATCCCTGCCCACCCCACTGCTATCCTTACCCATCCCCCAAGCATGCAAAGGCTTAAACCATTTCTAAAAGTTTCCACCAAGACTTTATTTAATAAAATAAATGAGGCAAGTGTGTGAAGCAAAGATAATATTTATTAATAACAAGCTGTAAAAGAAAAATGACCCAAGTCAAGTGTCCAAATAAAGTCTACAGGTAGCCACCCAGTCTCTGGCACTTTTATCGGTCACTCGGAGGTGTGCCCAGTCTCAGGGGTGAAGGGTCCAGGTGCTGTGGAGGTGGCTGCTGCTGGAGTGCTGGTCTGAAGCGCCACTGGGGTGCCTGGCCCCGAGAGGACAACAGGTGATGGTGTGTTGAGGAAGCTCTCAGACAGCTGGCTCAGCCCCGTGATGTTGAGAGCTCCTTCCTCCATGCCATGAGGTGTCAGTCCCAATACCGACGACAGATATACTGAGGCCGGGCTTGGCTGTGGGGTGGAGGAAGGAGCAGTGTAGTGGGGCTGTCTGGTCTGCAGCTGTGTGAGGACTGGCGTGGGTGGCATCGATGATGTGGGTGGCATCGGTGGCGTCGGTGGCATCAGTGGCGCGGGTGGCATCAGTGGAACCGGTGGCAACGGTGGCGTCCGATGAGCCTGTGCCTGGACTGGGAAGGGCTGCTGCCTGTGCTGCTGGACCTCCTGGTAGCCGTAGCCCTGGTCGGTGAGGGCCTGTGGAAAGCCTTGGAATGGGAGTGACATCACCTGGGGTGGAGGAGCAGACCTGGACTGGGTGGGAGTAGGTTCTCTGGATCTGGATGGTTGTGAAGTAGCTCGGTGATCCGGTCCTTCATCACCTGGTACTTGGGTTCCGCCATGTCCATGAGGGTCTGGTTGACATAGGTGAGGAAGGGCTTGCGGTTTGAGGATGAGGAGTCGATGTGGACCAGCTGAGAGAGGAGATCTATGCTGCTCCAGATGGTGTCCCTGATCTCCAGCAGGACAGTGTGGCTCTGGCCCTCCTGCTATCTGGCTCTCTGCCTTTCTGTGGAGGTGGATTTGGGGGTGGATGCGGGTAGGACTGTGGTGGAAGTGCCGTCTCCTTTCTCCCACTGTGCCAGGGAGTCCTCCACATGCTCCGCCACAGTTAAAACAACTGTCCGCGGGTTCTCCGCCGTGGGACGCTCCACAGAAACCAGCCTGAAGACAGGAGCTGACTCTCGGCTGGAAGAGGACTGGCTCTCAGCAGGCTTCTTGAGAGAGAGGGTTGTGAGAGGGGCTGCTCCTCGGTGGCGGATCTCACCCTCCAGGAAGCTGCACCTGGCCATGACGTAGGTCTCTCTGTCAGCTTGACCATGGCCTGGCCAGATTTCTTGAAGTGCAGCTTCCCGTACCAGGTGTGCATATGTTTTCACCAGCCGAGGAGCACCTCTGAAGTGTAGCCCATACTCTCCGCCTTCTCTCTCCAAGCAGCCTGCTTCCTTTTGGTGTCCCTGTAGAGCCTGTGTCCCTTCCACCATAGATAATCATTCTCTCTCAGCCACTTCAGCACCTCATCCTCATGTTCCTCCTCAATGGAGTATTGCCTCCTCTCCTGTTCTTGCATATGCCTCTTCCTCCCTTTGGCAGGACCAGATGGGCCCTCATCAGAGGGGTTTCCAGGTTGTAGGGGCTGCTCCTCCACACCACCACCACCAGCAGCACCAGCAGGATCATCAGCAGCAGCAGCAGCACCAGCACCAGCAGGATCATCAGCAGCAGCACCAGCAGCACCAGCAGGACCAGGATCATCATCAGCAGAATAAGCACCAGCAGTGCCAGCAGCACCAGAAACACCAGCAGGACCAGGAGCTTGAGCAGGACCAGGAGCACCAGCAGGACGAGCAGGACGAGCAGGACGAGCAAGACCAGGAGCACGAGCAGGACCAGCAGGACAAGCCAGACCAGGAACACGAGCAGGACGAGCAGGACCAGCAGGACCAGCAGGACGAGAAGCAGCTACAGCAGAGTAAGCACCAGCAGAAGCACCACCACCAGAAGCAGCATCATCAGCTCCTCCAGAAGCAGCATCAGCAGAAGCCCCAGCACCAGGAGCAGTGCCAGCAGAGTCAGCACCAGCAGAAGCACCACCGCCAGAAGTAGCATCAGCAGAGTAAGCACGAGCAGAAGCACCACCGCCAGAAGCAGCATCAGCAGAGTAAGCACGAGCAGAAGCACCACCGCCAGAAGCATCATCATCAGCTCCTCCAGAAGCAGAAGCAGCAGAAGCCCCAGCCCCAGAAGAGCGAGCCCATGCTGCAGAAGCCCCAGCAGAAGCAGAGTGAGGGCCAGGGGGTGGGAGGGTGGCCCTGTCTCTCTTGCCAGGGCTGGCAGCAGATGGCTGAGGCTTTCTCTTCCCCATGGTTGTGGGGTTTCTGGCTGGCAGCAAGGCTGGCAGGCAGGCAGGCTGGCAGGAAGGCTGGCAGGAAGGTAGGCACCAAGGCTGGTAGGCAGGCTGGCAGGGAGGCTGGCAGGAAGGCTGGCAGGATGGCAGGCAGCAAGGCTGGCAGCAAGGCTGGCAGGCAGGCATGCAGGGCAGGCTGGCAAGGCACTCGATGTGTCTGGAAGCAGGTCTTTCCTCTGAATGGTGACCTGCTTGGGAGCTGCCTCCCTTTATATCCGCGGGGCTGATGCAATGCATCCTCCCCGCATGCGCAGTGAACACTAGGCATCCGCTAGGCTTCCGTTGTGCATCCGCTTCATCCGCTAGGCATCCGCTGTGCATCCGCTTCATCCGCTCGGCATCCATTCTGTATCCGCTGTATCCGTTCCGCGTCCGCTTTGCTGCGGTCCCCCGGAAGCCTTGCAGATATGCCATCTGCTACCATCCGCTTCCATCCGCTAGGTTTCCGTTCCACATCCGCTTTCCATCCGCCCTGCGTCCTCCCCCTGTCCGTTCCTTTCCGTGTTATCTGCTCTGGTTATGCTAATTTTTGCCCCTTTTGAGAGCAGATAACAACGGATGGAACATTTTTCTCCTCCTCTGTGTCCTTTTTACTAACGTTTTGCATCCGTCGGCCAGTGTGACAGGGCCTTTATAAATGTGGATGTACAGTACTGTAGTTGCAGACAGAGATGAAGATTTGTGTGTCTGGGTAGCTATAGAGGTGATATAGATATGGATTCATATAACACAAAATGTATAATGAGGTGTAGTACAAATTTCCATCCCATAGTACCTTTTAAATCTTTATTTTATTTTTCTGGTGCATGTGTTGGAGGATAAGCCCTTTCAGAGAGTAACACAATCTTCAGTTACAGCTGAATTTTTCAGCAGGATGAACGAAAGCTACTATTTTACACTATGGTGGAAGAAGGTAAATAACTGAATATTTATGAAAGAGTCTGGAAATATCAGGACAGAACATTTGCCCATTTATCTCCAACATACTGACTAGGGAATTCTGGGAAATGAAGTCCACACATCTTAAGGTTGCCAAACTTGAGAAACTTTGGTTTTGCAGGTGTCATCCAAAATGCTAACAGACATTCCTGCCTGAGGTCTTTCTGAGTCTAAATCCCATAGGTCAGCCATGGCAAATCTTTTTGATGTGGTGTGCTGAAAGTGTGCGCACATTAGCATGCACGTGTGTGTGCCAGCACCCACAATGTAATGCGTCCTGCCCCTCCTGCACATGCACATGCACATGCAACATCCCTGTCCCCTTAACTCCATTGCACATGTATGTACCTCCCAGATGATTTTTGACCCGTTTGAGGCTGTTTTCTCCCTCCCGGAAGCTTGAGGGAAGCCTTTGCAGCCT
Organism: Laticauda colubrina; assembly: GCA_015471245.1. Lineage (NCBI taxonomy): Eukaryota > Metazoa > Chordata > Lepidosauria > Squamata > Elapidae > Laticauda > Laticauda colubrina. The sequence goes on along the minus strand of BLBF01000049.1, from coordinate 244,187 downwards.
CAGGAGGCTGAAAATGGGCCTGTTTTGGCACTTCCGGTATTTCTGGGAGGCCTGTTTTTTGGCCTCCTGAGGCTACAGAGGCTTCCCTCAAGCCTCCGGGAGAGAGAAAATGGCCTCCCCCAAGCTCCAGAGGTCCTCCGGAGCCTGAAAACAGGCACTTCTGCCACTTCTGGGCACTACCAGAAGGCCCATTTTTTGGCCTCCCGAAGCTAAAGAGGCTTACCTTGAGCCTCCGGGAGGGCAAAAACAGCCTCAAACGGTTCGAAAATCAGCTGGGAGGTGCGCACATGCACAGTGCGGGTAAATTTGGCTGGGTCTCATGTGCCCACACAAATGGCTCTGCATGCCACCTGGGGCACACAAGCCATAGTTTCGCCATCATGGCCATAGGTTAAGTTAGGGAGTAAAGTGCTGTAATACATCTACTATATAGAAGACAAGTGCTGTTTTCTTGGGGGGGGGGGAACCTGAACTCTATTTTTAACTGAAATATTCTCTGTGTGCACTTGGGAAATAGCTAGGAATGCCCCCCCCCCCACCTTCTTAATACTCAGCATTCAATAAACAATTGGTGTTGCTGTTTTTGGTTTTCTGTCTGTTTTTGAAGGAGAGACATTCAGTTCCATTTTTTAAAAAAATCTACATTTTGTGGTTCTATAATCCCTACATTCCCCAAACATGTAGTTCAGATCTGGGTGTACTCAGTTTTGAGACTGCAAATCTCAGTGTACTTGCTCTATTGTTTAAGAACCAAGATGTTTATAATCTGGTTCCTGTGCAAACATGCTGAATGTGTGTTAATGTGTTTCAAAACCAGACCCCTTCAGCAAAATCTCTGCTTTTCATTAATTGACATCAGTAGCACATGGTATTTCAAAGTGCCGGCCAAATCTGAACTGTGTTTCCAATTTCTTGACTTTCCTGTGCTTGGAATGCCAATGTTAATTTGTTCCCATGGAAGAGCCAGACATGGCCAACCATCATTTCATGTTGATGGCTTTACTGTGCAGAGCTGCCAATGCTAAAATGATATTTGGGGGGAAATCTCTTGTCTGTGCTCATCAGATTTAGTACCTAATACTGGGAGCACTATGTAAAGGTGGGTTACAATATTAATATAGAGAGGTCAGCTCCTTTTCCTGAAGAAAAGGTTTCATAAAATAGACTTATTTTCACTTAATAATTAACCAAAATTACTGAATGGGTTCCCTATATGAGGTAAACCCATGGAAACAATGACTGTTCCCATATTTTCCAAACTTTACCCAAAGGCACGGAAACTTGCAGGCTAATCCCTGGATTTACTTGATTTTAGTGAGATTTTCTATGAAGCCAGTACATTCAGAAGGTCAGTCCTAATAGGTACAATATGTAATTCATGCTTTACCTCTATTCCTTTGCAGGAGTTTTAAGATACTGAATTTTACATAGCATAGCGTCCTATCCGGTTCTTTCTGAAATCATTATAGTGTGCCCTGACAAACAGGGTAGGCACAGCCTTTTCATAGTATTATCCAGCTGGAGTGGATTTTGTTTTTATATGCATGCCTTTGGCTGGCATAAATGCATGTCCACAGAGCATTTATCACTCTCTATCCAGTTTTAAACAAGTAACTAAAACATTTTAAGAAAACATTACATGATGCATATCTCTCTCAACCCCTCCCCCGGTTGTTGGTGTCATCTTTTTTCATTTATCCTTCTTATTCTCTTTTCAGAGATAATGCTTAACTGCATTTTTCAAATATAATATCTTTCATGTCACTTCCCATATGGTCATTTCAAAGTTCAGCTGATCTTTTTTTTTTTTAATCAAGATTGTATCAATTGCATTAAGGCAAATATAAAATATTCATTAAACATTCATTAAAAAAAGGTATGGAAGAGAAACAATGTGGAAGGAGAGAGGGAAGAGAAAAGGAAGAACAAAACAAAACCATTCATCCATAAAGGACAGAAAATCTAGTTCAGCTTTTTTCCATTATGGCTCTCCTAATGATCAGTGGTAACCCTTTTTTCATTGTCTCACAAAAAAAGATTGTCTATTCAATAAAATGATTTATACTCTCATTGGGTCCATGTCTTTTCATAAGATGTTATTAACTTCTGTAGCATTTCTCCCAAATTACAACTGCTGTCTTAATGCCAGTTTCTGGAAATTGATAACCGTGGAGCTCTGTAAATCAAATTTTATGCCATTCCAATCAGTTATAGAATATTGGTTATACCAACACAATTTTTCTCTGAGCTGGAAATTCTTGCAGTGTCGTATCAATTGTAACTGAAAATGACCATATTGGAAGAGTTTGCTCTAGTAACTTGTTTGTGCAAACAATGTAAAATCGAAGTAAATTTTTAGCGAATAATATACCAGCTTCTTTGGTGGTTCTAAAAATTCCAGTTTGATCCCCCCCCCCACACATTTATAGGAGTGCACATATTAAACATAAATTAATTCAAAGAACATCTTAATGCAATGCCTGCAAAACATCTTTCTGTATATTTTGAACTGATAAGAAACATATGTAACAGCCTTGGAAAGGGCGGAATACAACGGGGTGGCATTTTTAATAACAAGCCATTGAATATTAGAAAAGCCATGAACTTTTTCCTCCAGATTTTCCTACATAAACAGAATATACATATAATCCTCAATTTACAATAGTTCATTTAGTGAATGTTCAAAGTTACAAGGGCACTGAAAAGAGTGACTTTTGACTGTTTTTCACACATATGCCCGTTGCAGCATCCCTACAGACATGTGTTCAAACTTCAGGTGCTTGGCAACTGTCTCATACATATGATGGTTGCAGTGTTCTGGAGTAATGTGATCCCCTTTTGTGACCTTCAGACAAGCAAAGTCAATTGGGAAGCCAGATGCACTTAGCAATCATGTGTACTAACTCCACAACTGCAGTGATTCACTTAACAAATGTGGCAAGAAAGGTCATAAAATGGGGCAAAACTCACTTAACAAATGTAGCAACATAAATTGTGGGCTCAGTTGTGGTTGTAATTCGATGACTACCTGTGGACCGCAAGCATCCGTTTCTCCTACCTCACTGCCATCAACCTCAGCTTTCCATTCTTTATCCAACCCCTTCCCAATATATACAATGTTGCAAGTCTTCAGTAGCTATAGAATAAAATTCCTAAGATTCTCTGGAGAAAGTAATTATTTTAAAAATGGTATTATCATACTATATGTAAAAATAGACTTAAAAGAAAGTTTTGTTTTATGCAGGGGTTATGACATTGTACAGATGAGGCAAGTTTCTAGATAATCTAATCTCATTCTTCTGCTAGATCTATTTCTGACAAATAACTCTTTAGTAATCGTCTATCAAAAATATCCCATCAGTTGAGTTCAGCCATTACACGATATTCAGCTTGTCCTCAAGCAGTTTCTCAACCCAAAACCCTTTTCCTCTCATTTAAACCTGTTAAATTTCATCTTGACTTTTGGGGCTGAAGAACAAATCTGTCTCTTAATGTAACTTTCTTCAGTTTTCTAAAGCATCCCCTGGCCCACTCAGCTTTCACCAGGCTTATCATGTTCAGTTTCTCCAATAATTCTTCAGAAAATCTCTCTTTCCTATTCCACTGATCACCTTAGATTCTTCCCAATTCCAATTTGCCCACATCCTTCTTAAAGTACTTCATTTGTGGTGTGACTAGTGAATGAGTTGTTTTTTCTAATGTTTTCAAAACTATGGACAGGTAATTATAAGTAATTTCAATTGTATTCACCTCTATTAAGTTATTTTCATGATGCTAGGCCAATGTTAAACTTTTATCAGCTGGTTAAATGTAAAACTGTAAACAAATTAGCATGAATATTTTGTTGTTCATTGAATTGCTTATAATTTTGTCCACCTGCCATAGTAATTCATTCTTAAGAATCTTACAGATCAAGGCCTAGCTAGTTCAACTTTTTTTTTTTTTTCAAATTGGCCAACTAGATCCTAGGGGAAACATACAAGTAGTTGGGAGAAGTAGTTCTGTGGTTCTCCACATTTATTTTGGCTTGCAGGGTAGCTTACAAATATTATTAGTAAGATGTGGTTTCCCTTGGAAAAATGTTTGGGAGGAAAAAAAAACAAGCTAATGCCTGAGCTAGTTTTTTTCTTTTTTATTTCTTTTTCCCTTCATCCTCTTTTTTCCAAAGAGAAAGATTATTTGCACTGCTTCCTAACGAACAGTTGGAAAGATTGAAAACTAGACGTTTCCTAAACAGAGGTGACCACTGTTTCTCTTTCCTCCTCCTCTTCTGATTTTTATTTTGTTTGCCAGATTTAGATCTTATCTTTCAGCAGTGTGGTGGCCTAGTGGTGAAGACTTGGAAAATTGAGAGTTCAATTCTAGGTAGCAGCACATGTTTCTTTTCTAAAGCACAAAGAAAAAAAAAATCTGCTGTGAACTCCACAGGGCATCAGGAAGGGCATCTGGACAGTAAATACTCAGTTCCATCCAGTTGCCCTGACTCTAATTAACCCGAATTAAGGGATTACAGGCAGGGGTGGTATTCTCCCAGTCTAGACTGGTTTGGGCGAACCCCTTTTTCTGAAAATCAGCTGGCTCCGAACTGGTTTGCTCCGATGAGCCTGTGGGCCCTCCCACCCACTCCTGGTCTTTCTTGTGCTTTATGTCTTTTTGTTAGAACACAGCTGATTTGTGTGGCAGAGCGGTTTGCTGCACCTCAGCTGTTTTCTTCAGCTGCAGTTGAAGGTAAGTAGTAGCTTTTTTAAATGTGGAGGATGCGCGCAAAGTGTGTGCTCACTGAACTAGCTGTTATACTGGTTGAATCGCATCCCTGATTACAGGGTCATAAAAAGGGAGTATGTAGATATCATCTTTCTTCAAGACACTCAAGGCAGGATGAGTAGCATTCTCACCTTCAGTTTCTCTCACAACAGTAAACACATGAGGTAGGAAGGGCTGAGGGCAAGTTCCTGGTTGAAAGTGGAGAAATAGGAGATTAAGCATAAGTGTTCCAGCCTGTGATTCACATATAACACACACTTTTGCTTCCTCTCACTCTGGCTGCCTATCTTGCTGTGGTTTTCCTTTTGTCTTTCCACAATCAACCAAAAGCTAGTAGATGAGTGATCGATTAGCTGTTTTCTAATAGGTGCCCTGCACCTTACCACAGGCTTTGGCTCAGTAGTGTCCATCGGGGAATTAAAAGTCAATAAGACAGCCACAACCATCTTTGTGCAATCTCAATGTTCATTCATGTAGCCCCAACTGCCAGTTGACTTTTTAAACCACCATCTTGCAGACATCTCTGCTTTGGCCATGATGGCTGGGAGTTCCTACAGATGCAACTCTAAGAAATCTGGACAATGCTACTCTGAGGAAGACTGCCTTAAAAGCAAAATTTACTAAATCTGCATGTATTGAAAGATGTTCCTCCATTCACAAAACATTGACGTATTATGGAGTAAATTTACTTTCTGAATTTAGTAATTAGTAATTGCTTCAGACTGGGTTAAAAGAGAGACTGGACACAATTAAGAAAATTCCAGACTACTACCTAGCATTTCAAGGTAAAAATAGACATTAGAAAAGAAAAATAAAGGAGGCTGGTTATTTAGGGATTCTCTTCTTATGGGTTTTGATCAGATTCAGAAGAAAATGTAGAAGTGTACCACTAGACATACAGCTGGATTTAGGAGTGTCTGCACCGAGTCCAAAATTAAATGCTTAGCAGTTAGACACAAGCATAACTAGAATAATATAACAATAATCTGCATAATTGTATAAAACTATTTATTTCAGAGTTGCTTTCTCATTGAGCCAAGGGATGCCAAGAGGGAAAAGAGTAGATAATGCTTAAAATGTTTTAACAAGTTTCCTAGAACAATAAAATTAAGAGTAGGTATTCATTAGAAAAAGTTAGCTTAATTTCTTAAGCTAAATGGATCTGAATTTAAAAACTGTACTCTGAAAAAAAAAATAGAATTCATCCATTTTCCTCAGGCATTTTAGTTCTTCAGTTTTTTTTCAAATACCCGCAGCCTGCGGGCCAGATGCATCACGCACTGGCCACGCCCACCCCCAGTTTAGCAAAAGGGAAATAGTTGTGATATGACACGAGATGACAACGTGTCATTGCGAGTTTGATACCCCGCTTTAGAACATGCTCTTTTCAAAGGCGTGGAAGAGATTATGTTGTGATCTTTTGTAAATTTCTCCAATCTAGGGGAATCAACTCACTTTCCAATTTTGAAAATTTGCACCACTTTTAGGTATTTTAGGAGGAGAAAAGCATACACTTTAACTCACCATCAGATGGAATACATTCTAGACAATAGCAAAAGAATTCCCCTTAAAAAGAAAAGAGCTTTCAAAAAGATACAGATGTTTAGAATACACCATGCAAATATAATACTGGTTGGATAGCTTCCTGGTCTTCTGTCACCCATTCTCCCCTCCCCTTTCCTTAAAGAGTTTTAGGAATATTTGAAGGCAATTTTCTAGAAGCCTTGAGTGACAAAACTCATTACTTAACAGCCTTTTCCTTGCCAAGCACTTTCTGCATTCTTTCACTGCTTTGCTCTCAAGAGACTTTTAAATCCATTGACCCAAAACAGCCCTCGCTTTGCTGGCTTAGGAAGATCCTGGCAGAGCTGTTAGTGGCTACACCTGTTCCAATAAAACAGGAGATTTAAACCCATTTGGTGTCTTTATGAAACCTAAGGCAGCCTGTACTTTGAAAGCCTACTCAGAAGAGGTAGAAACGGGGAAGAAACCATTTATGTCATGTTATGTTTTTAACAAAAAAGCGGTATACTGGCTCACAGGGCTTGATCTGACTCTTCTAGAAAAGAGAAGATACATGATTAAAGCTAAACGTGAGCACCTGCAATTTCATGTTTTTTTCCTTTTGGGAAAAGAGGTTAACTGGTTTTTTTTTTTTTCTAAAGATCCCTTTTCACATCACTTGACACCATGGGGAAGTGACAGTGTCTTACTTAGCTTGTTATTCTAAACATAATAAACAACAACAGGAAGCCTATTACTCAACTATCAACTTGGATAAGTTAAAACCCATGTCACACTGCACCAACAGATGCAAAGAGGATGTAAAACGTTTAAAAAAGCTTGCCATCCGTTGGAAAATGCTTATGCATCCATTGTGTACTCACTGCATACGTGTTTCATACGCTCTATCCTTTGAGCATCCATCCACTGAGATTTCATTCGCTCAAGCGGATGAACTTTTGAGTGGATGAACTTTTCCGCTGTGTACGATGTAAATCCGTGACATACGAGCAACAAACGTTTTATCTCCGTTTATCATCTGTTAAACGTCCGCTGTATCCTCTCTGCATCCTCTGGGCATCCTCGCAACTCACATCCACTGCAGCTGAAAACGGAAAGAGGGAGGAAACAAAAGGTACACGGAATGTCTACATAGCATTAGTAGCGCGGAAATAGAAAGGATGAGCAGTGAACGGTTTGCATCCTATATACA
>BLBF01000049.1:170428-236697 GCA_015471245.1 Laticauda colubrina | reverse complement strand
CCCCCCAAAATTTGCTCATCCGCTGTGTCCTTTTTGCATACGTTTTGCATCCGTCGGCCAGTATGACCTAGCCTTTAGATCAGGACTGGAAATGTCTTTCTAAGAAGTCTGTATTTGCTAATGATTAATCTAATGTAGACTACCTAGAGGCAGGCTTAATGAAAGCAATAGATAAGGGGTGTCAAACTGGTGGCCCATCAGCCGGATGCATCACACACAGACTATATCCACCCTAGCTCCACAAAGGGGAAAAACTGTCGTGATGCGTCACGTGATGGCAATTTGACACCATGAGTTTGATACCATGCAATAGATAGAGCCAGAAACCAACCTTACCCAACCTAACCTAACCTAACCCAACCCAAACCAACCCCAACCCAAACCAACTTTACCCAGCCTAGCCTAGCCTAACCTAACCTAGCCTAACCTAACCCTAGAGACAGCTATATCCTAAATCATGCAGAAGGCTTTTAAAGTTCACTCTGGGTGCTCAGTTGTGTTTCGCAAGAAACTTAGACAAAGCTACAGGCCGTCCTCATTTAGCAACCACAGTTGGCCAAATTGGATGTTCAATGAAGCAATCATTACCTGAAATCGTGACTGTGCTTATGATCTTTGTTCCGTCTGGAAAAGAAGCGCAGTAGACTGGGTTCCAACAAATAACACTTTATTAGTTAACAGCAACAGTAACGGAACATTGGCTCAAGCCGCGGCAGCCCTTTTTATAGAGGCTTGCCAGCTGGCTTGTAGCCAGTGACATTGTTTTAACTTTGCTGCCTTTGAGCGGCTCCTTGGATTGGTTCCTAATGAACCAATCCACTACTGGCCTTCCTGGCCAATCAGGATAGACTACTTGGAAACTTCCAAGTTATACAGAACACCCCTCCCCCTTTAGTTCAGTCCTACGTCAGTGACGTAGTCGCGCAGGTAGATGGGGGTTCTTCTGGTCCTAGTTGACCTGCGTGGGTCATTCTCACCTAGGACTTCAAGCGGTTCGGTCGGGATTGCTGTCTCTCCAGCTCGTCTCCATGGAACCGCCTGGAAGGGTGAGTCAGCATTGTCGCTACCGCTTGAGTTGCTCAGGCCAGTGCTTTTGCCGCTCTCTCCTGGTTCAACCGGGCTGGTTGAGCTGGCCTGGCTGGCCCCTTCCAGGACGGCTACCCTTTCGCTTGGACTACTTCCGATGTTTTCATCTAACCGTAAGTGCTCTTTTTGGTTGGTTAGATGTTCTGGATTTACTTTTAAAGGTTCATTTTCATACCCTTTTTTATTTGTTTGTGTTTCCCCCCCCTCCTTGGTTTTGTTTTAGTTGATTTTTATTATTTGAGGTTGCACTGTTGTTTTGCGCTCGATGTTGCGGAAACGAAGCTGGTCTATGTGCCGCTTCCACTCTCTTCCATCGTCAATGATTAGTTGGTAGGACCGGGGGCCTGTTACTTGTGTGATTGTGGCTGGAAGCCAAAGAGGGTCCCCGGTAAAATTCTTTGCATAGACTAGGTCCCCGATTTCAAAAGAGTGGTATTGGCTGGACGAGTCGGGGGGTTTCTCACAAGTGTAATTTGGGTGTAATCTATCTAAATGGGATCTGAGTTTTCTCCCCATTAATAGTTCTGCCGAGCTCTTGTTCGTTGTACTACTGGGAGTGATGTGTTGTAGTGTAAGTAAGCGGTTCAGCTTGTCTTGGACATCCCCCTGGTCCATTTTTTCCAGGCCTTCTTTTGTAAATTTGACCATTCGCTCGGCCCTACCATTTGCCTCCAGGTGATCCGGTGCGGTTAGTGCATGGCGTATACCTAAAGATGCTAAATACTGTTCTAATTGTATAGCCGTTAGTTGTGGCCCATTGTCGGATACTAATACATCAGATAAACCATGAGTTGCAAACAATTTGTTAAGATGTTTTATAACAGCGTCGGTTGTTGTGGACGACATTACTATAACCTCTAACCAATTTGAATATGCATCTACAACTATTAAAAACATATTGCCCCTAGTTGGTCCTGCAAAATCAATATGGATTCGAGACCAAGGGCCTTGTGGGGTCTCCCAGTCCCGTATGGGTGCTTGCGGTGGTGTAGGTCTAGCTCTCTGACACTTGTGGCATGTTGCAACCCAGCGTTCAATATCCTTGTCTAAACCAGGCCACCAGACATAGCTTCTGGCCAGGCTTTTCATTTTTACTATGCCTGGGTGGCCCTCATGTAGCATGCCCAAAATCTCTTCTTGCAGTTTGGATGGAATTACCACCCTATCTCCCCACAATAAACACCCCTTTTGTATTGACAGTTCAGTCTGTCTAGCCCGAAAAGGTTTAAAATCTTCAGTCTTTTGGCTTTCCGGCCAGCCTTTACCTACCCAAGTCAAAATGCAGACAGTCAATGGGTCTTTCGCCGTGGCTCTGGCGACGTCATTGGCAGACAATGGGAGTTCAGGGCAGGTCTCTACTTGTAGGGCGGCGGTGGTTGGAGCTGGGTCATCCTCTATTGTTGGTAAAGATGCTCGGTTTAAAGCGTCTGCATGGGTGATTTGTTTCCCGGGTCGATGCAGCAAGGTATATGAATAGGCGGCCAGGAATTCTGACCACCTAGTCATCCGTGGGGATAGAATGTTCGGTGTGGGTTTGTTCCCAGCCAAAATCCCCAGTAACAGTTTATGGTCAGTCACAATGGAAAATATCCTCCATAGAGGTATTCGTGAAAATGTTTAATTCCGGCGACAATTGCCAGGGCCTCTCTGTCTAGTTGGCTGTAGTTGCATTCCGCTTTGGAGAGCGTTTTCGAGTAAAAGGCGACAGGCGCCTCTCTCCCATCAGGTAATTGGTGGCTCAGGATGGCACTGACTCCAAAAGGTGAGGTGTCACAGGTGACCGTCAAGGGAAGTGTATTACTAAACTGAATAAGAACGGTGTCTGAGGTTAACAAGTCTTTTATGCTTTGGAATGCTTTTTGTTCTTTATGACCCCAAGTCGAAACAGTTTTTTTATCCAGCAAATGGTGCAATGGTTCTGCTATCGTTGCTTTGTGGGGGAGGAAAACGTTATAAAAATTGATCAGACCCAAAAATGAGTGTAAGTCTGTTCTATTTCTAGGTCTGGGTGCGTCTTTGATTGCTTTGACTTTTTTTTTCTGTTGGGGGAATACCTTGTTCGTCAATTAAATACCCTAAAAATTTGACGCGGTCAGTAGCCAGGCAGCATTTTTCCTTTTTTACTTTTAGGCCAGATTCTCTAAATTTTGTTAGCACTTCTCTTAGTCTTGCTTCTAATTGGGTCATATTTTTTGCTGAAATTAGGATGTCATCAAAGTATGGGATGACCCCTTTTATTCCGTTTAATAGGCGTTCCATGAGACTTTGGAAAACGCCTGGGGCAACGCTTACTCTGAATTGAAGTTTGTTACATTTGAATGCCCCCCTATGAGTTACTATTGTTTGTTCCTCAGCCGTTATTGGGTCTACTGGAAGCTGGTAATATGCCTGAGCCAAATCAAGTTTCTCAAAAAATTTCCCCCCCCAAGTCAGTGCAGTAAGTGCTGCACAACTGGTACCGGATATGTGCTCTGTTGCAGTGCATGGTTCAAGGTAGCCTTGTCATCTCCGCAGATGCGCACAGACCCGTCAGGTTTTACAGGTGTTACTATTGGTGTCTCCCACCTAGCGTGGTCAATTGGTTCTGTGACCCCTTGTGCAATCAATTTGTTTAATTGCTCATCTATTTTGGGCTTTAATGCAACGGGGACTCGTCTGGCTTTTAACCTTCTCGGTGCTATCTGGGGATCTAAACTAAAGGAAATTGGGGTCCCCCGGTACCTGCCTAGAGTGCCATTGAAGATGTCCTGGAATTCATGTAGCAGGTTCTCTTCCCAATCGCTTGTGGCTATTCGGCTCACTCCGGTCATTCCGATGCCCAATGGTGCAAACCATTCGATGCCCAGAAGGCTGGGACGGTCTTGGTCGACTATAGTCAGTGGCAGGACTTCGGCGTGTTGCTTGTAAGTGACTTTGAAGTGCCCCAGACCTACCATGGGAATCATATTTCCCTCGTAGTCTTTGAGAATTAATTTTTTCTTTTTGTCTTATGTTTGGAACCAACCGCCTGATTGTGTTCCAAGACACCATTGATAGGAAAGATCCTGAGTCGACCTCCATTTCACAAGGGCTTCCTTCAATGGTCACTACAATTTTGACTTTTCTCCCGCTTTCCGTCGGTGCGCTTCCGATTGTGATGGTCTGAATTTTTTTCTCGGTTGCTGGTTCCCTTGCTGCACTCCCATTTTCTGTCGGCTTGCCTCGGTTCAGTTCTTGTTGGGGAATTGCCGTGTCTGCTAGGACTACTATTTTTATGATTTCGGCAGACTCTTTCGATGTGTCCCCTCTTCTTGCAAGCCTGACAGATGGCATCAAGGAACCTGCACTCGGCTCGGGGTGGTTTCCTCCGTAGCCAGCGCATTCCCACCAATTTCTTCTTTTACGCCGTTTTTGGTTCGCGTACAGGCGATGGACTTCATCGTCATCTTCTTCCGTGTCTGATGACTCGTCTAGGTCTTTGTGGTGTGTGGTTGTGGCAGCTTGCTTCTTCCCTCTTGGTAAGGTTGTCGTGTCAGTACTGGCATTCATCAGCTTCATTGTGGCCACTGATTTCTTTGCGGTTTCTGCAGCGGTGGCTTCCGCGATCGCTTCTGCCACAGTTATGTTTGGTCTAAAAGTTTACTTTGTAGAGTAGAGTCCTTTAGACCTAACATGACACGATCTCGCATGTCCTCATCCACATTCTGGAATTCGCAGGCTCCTCCCAGATGGCGGAGAGCTGCCACGAAATCAGCAATGTTCTCATCTTCCCTCTGGTCTCTTTTATAGAACTCGTGTCTCTTGATGAGATTTGAGATAACCGGTGCATAGTGAGCCTTTAGCATTTGGTTAAGTTCAGACCAGGTCATCTGTTTCACGTCTCTGGACTTCGCCAACGCCTTTGCCATTTTGAACACGGCTGGCCCACAGTGTGTTAGGAAGACAGCCCTCTTTCACTGATCCGAAATTTCTTCCATTTCATTGCTCTCCAGAAATGTCAGGAAGCGATTGATATAAGACTCCCAATCTTCCTCATTGGGGTTGAAGAGGGCGGGTGGCGCGTTACTACCAGCCATCTCATCTAGCATGGTTTTTCTCTTGCCGCGTGCTCGGTCTCTGCTTTAGGATGATCCTACCTTCGTCGCCAGTGTTCTGTCCGGAAAAGAAGCGCGGCAGACCGGGTTCCAACAAATAACACTTTATTAGTTAACAGCAACAGTAACGGAACATTGGCTCAAGCCGCGGCAGCCCTTTTTATAGAGGCTTGCCTGCCGGCTTGTAGCCAATGACATTGTTTTAACTTTGCCGCCTTTGAGCGGCTCCTTGGATTGGTTCCTAATGAACCAATCCAATACTGGCCTTCCTGGCCAATCAGGATAGACTACTTGGGAACTTCCAAGTTATACAGAACAATCTTTTTCAGCTTTCTTTTGCTTCACAGACTCACAATGGTTATAAATGCGAGGAATGGTCATAGAATTACTTTTTCATCGCTGTTGTAATTACAAATGATTGCTAAACAAGAGAGTTCATAATTGAAGATTAGCTTTTTTAAAATAACCTTGGTAAAAGCTGCAGGATTTGAGTGTTCTAATTATTAGTCTAACAATCAGCTATAGGGCAGACTACGCATGCACGCATGTGCAATGGGACTCTTCTGGGTGACATCTCATGTGTCGGCAGAAGTGGCTCTGCATGCCACTTCCGACATGTGTGTCGTAGGTTCGCCATCACAGCTCTAGCCTCACTGTGCTTTTTCTGTGCCATTTACTTAGGCACCTCTCACTAAGGCTTACTGTATCTCCTGTGCAGCCCTGCAGGCCCTCCCAAAACATCTCTACTCTTCTACCACATACCTCTTTCGGCTTGCCTTTTGCCATCGTAACACAAGAACTACCAGTAACTGTGTAAGTTGATAACTAGAGAAAATGCACCTTTGCCATCAGTTCAATGCTTTACTTACTTAACTTATTTCAGTAAGCTGATGGAGGAATAGACAGTGTTACCTTTTTGCTTTGATAACCATGTATTATTGGTTTTTAGAGTACTATTTTATTACCCATTCCATGTTTTGAATGTTTTTTTAAAAAACATTTCTAGTAACACACACTTTTAATTCTTACAAATAACATAAGCTCTCACTATTTACCTGTTGTATTCGAGAATGCCATTAAAAATCCCGAGTGGTCATAAAGCTCACATATATGTGCACACAGATGCGATATAGTTGATTTTTAGCTGTGTACACAACTACTCCAAATCATACATGAAAGCCCTTTCAAACTCAAGAGTAACCCCCCCACACAAATGTCCAAGTGAAACATGCCCTTATCTGAGTATACTTAGATATTTATCTGATTTTGCTGCTTAGAAAGGTATGTTTGATTTCAGCATGTTTAATTTGAAAATGGCTACAGGTAGTTTTGCTAGGATATTTTGATAGAGAATCTAGGCATATTCTCAAGGCTGCAAGATGACTTATCAATTGGCTACCCCTGGACTATAGTAAACCCGTAAACCCATTTATGGCACAATGGCTGGGTTTGCACACCCTGCTAAGCAGTAATGTTTATGTTGTGTGAACTCAGCCACCAGGAGCTACTAAGTCTGGTCTATTCAGTAAAGGAGCAGGTTTTATATTTTTAGACAGGGTGCAAGCCAGAAGATAATTGTGTCCCCTATGATTCCTGTGTGGGACTGTGCCAAGCAGAGGAGGCAATAAACTGCTACTGACTTCATCACGGATCTTTTGAACATGCCTCAACAGAAGTTGTTGGAACCTGTGAGTTTTGCTAATCTGAATTTGGCAAAGGGCATCTTTTTTTTTTTGAAAATTTTTTTTATTGGTTTTTAAAACAAACAAAAACAAATAAAACATAAAAACATCAAGCCATCTTCCATATATACAGTGTGCCGGTTGGTTTACAAATTGTTTTGTGCTTCAATTTCGTAGTCTTCAATTACAATTACATTGTATATATTCTCGTATTTTCAATCAAGTATTAAATAGATTAATATCATTATTAATCAATCATTTGACTATATTTTTATTCATTCATGTTTTATGAAATAATCATTTTTATTTAATTTGTTTTATGACCGTTCATATTATCATCTCAAATCTATCCTAGAATCATTTTGTAGATATAATAAGAAAAGAATACATCTTTATATATTTATTATTTTCTAAGAATCTACATAATTCATTACTATATTTTATTGTCTAACCATTGATAGAATAGATCCCAAATTTTATAAAATTGTTCACCATATTGTTCTCTAATTTCAAATGTCAATCTACTCATTTCAGCACATTCCAATATTTTCTTAATGATTCCCTCCTGTGATGTTATTTTCTCATTTTTCCAGTTTTTAGCAAATACAATCCTAGCCATTGTTAATACATTTACAATCAGGTATTTCAGTTCTTTATGATATATTTCAGGTAAAATTCCCAATAAAAATATCTCTGGTTTCAAATCTATGTGCTTTTTTGTCATTTTTTCCAACCACATGTGGATTTTAGTCCAATATTTTTTAGCATCCGTACATGTCCACCACATATGGTAATACAACGGTGTCTAATGACATTTCCAACATTTTTCAGATTTATTCTTGAACATTCTTGCTATTCTTGTCGGGGAAAAATGCCACCTATAAAACATCTTATACAAATTTTCTTTATATACTGTTGACATTGTCATTTTATAATTTTGAGACCACAATTTTTGCCATTTCTCTAGATTAATCACCTTTTCATCAGTACCTGTCAAAATCTTATCTAAGTCAATCAGTTTATTATAAAAACCTTCTGTTTTAGACCTATTTCCTCACTAAACGCAGATTATGAAATTTTTGCTTCAATATTGGCAGAAAGACTTAAAAATACTTAAATAATTTTATCTATCTTGATCAAAATGGATTTCTGCCAAAGAGACAAATTAAAGACAATATGAGAGTAATCTTGGACACTTTGGAATACTACGAGGCACATCCTGAAAAACAAATGGCTTTGATATTTCTAGATGTACAGAAGGCATTTAATAATGTGAATTGGCGATTCATGTTATTTCAGCTGGAACAGATGGGCTTTGCAAAAAAAAATATTCAAGCAATAGAAGCTACATATCATAAGCAAACGGCAAAGGTAATGATAGAGGGAGAACTGACAGACTCTATTGATATAAGAAAAGGAACAAGACAAGGGTGCCCACTATCACCTCTGTTGTTTGTGTTAACCTTGGAAGTGCTAACCAGAAATATTAGAGATGAAAAGAATATAAAAGCGATGAAAATTAAAAAGGAAGAATTTAAGTTGCAAGCAGTGGCAGATGATTTGGTTTTCATTCTAGAAGACCCACTAGAAACAGCATCAAAATTGATAGAAAAGATAGAGACATATGGAAAGGTGGCTGGTTTGAAAATAAATAAAGATAAGACAAAGCTCTTGACAAAGAATATGCTGTCAAGACAAAAGGAAGAACTGGCAGATCTACTGAAAATCCAGGTTACGAATAAGATCAAATATTTGGGGATATTGACAGCAAGATGCAGTACACTAAAAGAGAATAATTATATCAAACTTAAGCAGCAGATAGTGCAAGATTTGGCGAAATGGGAAAATTTACAACTGTCATTAATAGGGAGAATATCAACAATCAAGATAAATATATTACTCAGAATTTTATAATTGTTTCAAACAATTCCAATTAGGCTTGGAAAAGATTACTTTGAAGATTTAAATAAAATTGTGTTGAAATATATATGGCAAGGTAAGAAATTCCAGTCTGGCTATCGACTATTGAAGCATTTTCTTATCCTATAATATATAAAAAGGAACAAACAGATATGGTGAAATATTGAATGAAAAGGGTGAACTTAAATCTATATAAAAATTAGAGGAACAAGGTATAAAGATGAATTGGTTTTCATATGCGCAAATACATTTCAGGTATGATATAGACTCTAAAACAGAAGGCAAAGGGCATCTTTTGTCAAAACAGAAAAGCTAGAAATACGTATATGCTTGATTTGTTATTGATAAGAAATGATCTGTATGATTTCCATTTATTTAGTAACATATTTTTAATAATTATTCTGGCCATTGGCATTAAGTATTAATTATTCTGGCAATTGGGATTAAGACCTGCATTCACCTTCCAGTAAAGTAAACACCCTACATTGCCGGATCATGAAGTTTTACAAGAACATGATGCTGAGTGGAGCCTCAGGGAATCCATATTCCAGGCTCATACAGAGCAAGATAGTCCAATCTTGAAAATATTCATATTCCAATTCCTGTTTGTGTTTCCCAAGTGTGTGTAGTAGCTTGGGATGAATTTGTTATGTTTTACACTTCAATGAGAACTCAATTGTACTTGTTTCATAAGCGCTGAGTAGATGCCACAATGGCATCATGCATCTTACGGCATATTCATGCAAACAATGCCAGCTATGGAATTGGACGACATCAATCAGAATACACTTGTGTTCTTTAAACTGTGGTTTACAAATGCTGTCCTGATATACATACAAGTTAGCCAGTATTGCCAATGACCAGTGACCAAATGTAGTGTGACATCCACATGTAAACTGTGGGTTGAAAACTTGGTTGGTTTCCTTAACTGAATCTCAACTTGTTCAGTTAGTAATCTAAACAGAATATGTGTAGGCGCTTTTGGTGGTGGTAGGAATTATTTTATGGCAATCTGGATGTTCTCCAGGTATGTGAACTTAACCAGGCTTTTGCTGAGATTTCTGAGAACTGACGTCCATATATCTAGAAGTGAACCATATATCTAGAAGTTTGGAAAATGTGTTCTGTGTTTCATTTCTGCTTTTGTCCCTTTTTTGATATTGTTGGGGAATGAGATGGGGGGGGGGAGTTATAAAGGAATTCAGTTTTCCCCTTCCCATCTATTGTGATTCTGACTCATATGAGGTCATAGCTATAAAAAAATAATAGTGACCCAAATATATTTTGCATATAAGATATCCATGGTTTGAACCAGAATGGAAGTTACAGATAGTCTTCAACTTACAACTACAATTGGGACCAGAATTTCTGTTGGTAAGGAAAGCAGTTGTTAAGTAAGCCATGTTTACAGCCTTTTTTTTGCCATGGTTGTTAAATGAAATGCTGCAGTTGCTAAGTGAATCATATAGTTGGTAAGCAAGTCCAGTTTCCCCCATTGACTTTGGTTATCAGAGTCCAGCTGTCCTAAATACATGCCAATAGCCAAGCATCCGAATCTTGATCATCGGGGGGGGGGGGGGCGGTGCTGCAATGGTCATAAGAGAGAGGGTTGGTCATAAATTATTTTTTTCAATATCATAATTTTGAACTCTTCGTAAATGAATAGCTGTATACCAAGGACTACTTTGCTTGTACATATTATGTGATCCTATTTCATGTATTTCATCTTCCAAGCAGGTAACCATCTTCCTCACTCTGGCTTTAATCATTCCATTTTATTAGCTTGCACTATCATTTAATTTTACTCCAGAATTAGCTGTGGCTAATTACAGCAGTTTAATTAAGCATTCTGACAGTGTTATTATTGGGTATGTTGAGGATGGGTGATAAATTAAAAAACCATATTGAGTTTTATACTTCAAGGGCTTAACCCACAGACAAGATTTAATACTATTTTGGTGGTAACTTTTTGGTGTGAAATTCCTCATCTTCTGGAGATTTTTAATCCCTATTTTTTTAAAAAAAATGTTTCTGGCTATAAGAACTTGTTTTTTCACCCTGTCTGACTTTGCTTAGCTGATTTTTTAAACTGATGCTTCTGATTGAGTGTTGTTTTAAATTGTACTGGATTTTTTTTTTAAAAAAGATTTAGATGAAATAAAATAACTTAAAGCCCCTGTCACACTGCACCAACGGATGCAAAGAGGATGTAAAATGTTAAAAAAAGCTTGCCATCCATTGGAAAACACTATGCATCCGTTGTGTACTCACTGCATACGTTTTTCATACTCTGTATCCATCCAGCATCCGTCTACTGAGATTTCATCCGCTCAAAAAGTTTTGAGCTGCACAAAACTTTTTGAGCGGATGAAGTATCCAATGCGTCCATTCTACATCTGCTACGCAAACGGAGAACATCCGTTATATGTCCGTCGTCATCCGTTACATGTCCGCTATATCGGCTAGGCATCTGCTGCGCATCCGCGCAACTCAAATCCGCTCCAGTGGAAAACGGACACAGGGAGGAAGCAAAATGGAACGGACACACAGCGTTAGTAGCCACGGACGTAGAAAGGATGAAAGCAGATGCAGCTCAGATATAAAGCATTAAAACGGAAAAAACGTTTGTATAGGGGACGTATCTCGGATATTTAGGATGTCTGGAGGATGCCTGGAGTATGCGGAAGGACACCAAGCGGAAAACCGACATTTCCTATAAAAAGGGGGAGGAAATCACCTGGATCTCACTTTCAGTCCAGCAGCCCTGGTGTGCAGACCTCTTCAGCCTTGCTCTTGCTCTTCCACAGCATCCATTCTTCTCCACCATGGATCATCGCACGCTCCTTTTAGTAGCCGCCATCATTCAACACCAGAACCAAACCCTCTTCAGGCTCTTTCACCTTTTCTACGGGAAGAAAAGGAGGCGGTCAAGAAGTGTCTGGGTCCGAAGATGGATCAGGAGAAGAGCAGAGTACGGACTGTACAACAAGCTGATGGTGGAGCTGAGGAACGAAGACCCTCATGCATTCAAGAACTTCATGAGGATGCCACCAGCCACGTTTGATGAAGTTGTGGAGCGGCTGAGACCCAGGTTGACCAAGGCAAACACCAACTTCCATCCCAGCCTGGACCCTGGACTGAAGGTGGCACTGACTCTGCGCCACCTGGCCTCCGGGACCACGTACAGAAACATGCAGTATGCCTGGAGGGTGCCACACAACACCATCAGCATTGTGGTCAGAGAAGTGGTGCAGGCCATCATCGAAGAATGCCTGCAGGAGCTCCTCCAGTGTCCCTCCACTGAACAAGGCTGGAGGAAACTTGCAGAACAGTGGTAACAGAGGTGGAACTTCCCCCACACCGTTGGAGCCATAGATGAGAAGCACGTGGCCTGCAAAGCTCCAATCAAGTCAGGGTCCACTTATTTCAACTACAAGGACTTCTTCAGCATCATCCTCTTCGCCATGGTCGATGCTGACTACAAGTTCATGTACATCGATGCTTCAGGCAGCGGGTCAGCTTCAGATATACAAGGAGGGGCTGGAACGCAACCTCATCATGGGCTTCCCAGATCCAGACCCCCTGCCCAACGACACATAAGATGTGCCCTACTTCATCGTGGGGGATGACGCCTTCTCCCTCAGAACCTACCTCATGAAGCCTACACTTCCAGATGCCTCACCCGTGAAGAGAGGATCTTCAACTACAGGCTGTCCAGGGCAAGACGGATGGTGGAGAACGCCTTTGGCATCCTAGCCAACAGGTTCCAGGTACTTCTCACCAGCATGCAGCATCATCCATGGACCGTGAGGAGCATCGTGGAAGCTTGCTGCATCCTGCACAATCTCATGCGCACCCGCTACCCAGTGTTGCAGGACAGGCTTGTGGACCACCAACAAGGCAATGGAGACATGGAGCCTGGTGAATGGAGGCAAGGGCAAAACCTGATCAACACTGTGGATGTACCAGGCCCCAACAGAGCTTCACCTGAAGGGAAGAAGCAGCACAACCTCCTGAAACACTGGTGCAACTCCCCAGCTGGAGCAGTGGAGTGGCAAGACAGGATGGTAGATGCTTAATGGATGCTTCCTTCAGCCTGTCTCATCACACTGATGAGATTGTGCCTTGTGTGGCCCTACAATGAATAGGACATTAAGAAAGAGTTTTGTTTATGTTGAAATGTGTTGATCAATGATAAAATTGTTATTGATAATAAAGGGCCATATGTGTGGCAGCTGGGAGGGTGGACGATACAGCCCCACTATGCTTGCACTGGAGGTTTATCTATCCCACAACTATCCTTACCCATCTCACAACTATCCTTACCCATCCCACAAGCATGCAAAGGCTTAACCCTTTTTTCAAAGTTTTCACCAACACTTTATTAAGTAAAAAAAATGAACCAAGAGAGTACAACAGGAGATGGTGTGTGCAGGAAGCTCTCAGAGAGCTGACTCAGTCCCGTGAGGTTGAGAGGTCCTTCATCAAGTACCTGGGATGTGAGGCCCAAGACTGATGACAGATGTTCTGATGAAGGGCTTGGCTGTAGGGTGGAGGAAGGAGGAGTGTAGTGGGCCTGTCTGGTCTGCTGCTGGGTCAGGTGAGGCGTTTGTGGCATCTGTGGCATCCGAGGAATCTGGGCCTGGACTGGGAAGGGCTGCCTCTGCTGTGGGAAGTCCTGGTAGTGGTAGGCTTGGTAGGCGAGGGGCTGTTGAAATCCGTGGAAGAGCTGTGACATCGCCTGGGGTGGAGGAGCAGACCTGGACTGGGTAGGAGCAGGTTCCCCCATCCGTTCTTTTCCGTTCTCTTTATGCAAATTTGGGGCACTTTTGAGAGCGGATAACAACGGATGGAAAATTTGCTCGTCCGCTGTGTCCTTTTTACATACGTTGTGCATCCGTCAGGCAATGTGACCTGGCCTTTAGGTCATACCAATTTGCAATTCACTTTGTCGGCCAGTACAAGACCCACTAAGATCAAAATTTGTCGTGATAATTGTTCTCAGCTGATATATAATATTTGTCATTGGTTTTAGGTTATGTTAATGATTGTTCACCACCCAGAAGCAGTTGTTTGTGAGGGTGTCTATAGAAAGAAAAGAAAATAAAGAAAGAGATGAAGAGAGAAAGAAAGAAAGAAAATGGTTTTCTACCATTTCTAAATAATAAACAAATAAACACAAACAGTGGGAACCATTGAGAAAAACCTCAATATAGTTATCTTTCTAACGAACATACAGAATAGAGAAGGAAAATGACTCTGAAGTCCTGAACTTCCATTTTTTTGTACACTATGACTTTCATAAAGTCAATACAGTACCCCTTTTTTCAGGTTTATTATGGTAAGGAGCTGTTGTTTAGCATTACATCCTCTTCACTTCTTTGTGTTATTTTGCCATTTTAATTGGAGTCTTGAGTCTTGAGTCTTGATTGCACATCTTCCAAATAACTTTGGATTGGGATGAATCAAATTACAAGCGATGAGAGACCTGTGATTATTCTTTTGACTGTTTGTGCTAGGGTGTGTATACCAAATTACAGTAACAGAAGGATCTGAGTTCAACTGATGGTTTTTGTGTATGTGCGCATGTACATAAGTATTTGTGCTATGCCTCCCCCCCCCCCCAATGTTAAGTGACTTTCTTTCTCTTGTTCTTGGGAAGCAAATAACTTTCACTTTTAAAAAGGAAAAGTTAATCTTAAACTCTTCTTAAAAGAAAGAGTTAACCACATACTCTCCCCAATTAAATGCATAACACATTCTAGAGTTTAATCTCTCCCACCATGGTTTCTTTTGAGCCATGGAGCTCCCCACATCCCATGTAATTTAATCCTGATCTAAGATGTTGTGGCACAGGCTCTACAAAAACATTTACAGCTATTTAAAAATCCCAATTGGATTTTAAAAATCCAGCACAGCTCCTGATGTTGTTTCCCTTAAGATTGCTTTTTTGTTTGCAAGTGCACCCCAGTTTCTTTCATCCCAGCTGGCATGTTCAGTGGTTATATTAGCCAGAGAGCACCACGTTGAAAAAGGCGACCTATGAAACAGAATTGCATTTATGAACTACATCAGGTGTCTGGAGGTTTAGACTTTGACAGGGGGAAATCTTTTTGTCCTATAAGGAACCACAAGTCTTTTCCACAAGTCAACATCAATTTAGGAAAGAGTACATTCCACCGATAGCATTAACCCATTAGACAAGTCTGTCACCTAATCTCCTGCCTTTTAAGTGTTGCTGGTTGATGGATGTACCCATATTCTGTGTTTGTGCTTTTGAAGGACTTTTATTCTGAACTCAAGATGTGGATCTTATGGTATTAAGGAAAACAGAGCAATCCTTTATGTAGCTGCACCTGCATCTTAACGCCTAATGAGTTTAGTTTGATGGAATCCAGAGCTCAGGAAGGATTATAAATTCTCGTTTGATTTCATTTACTTCTGAAATACCTTAAACCAGCTGTACCAGTCTGGAATCCAGTTGGCTCTTCCAGACTGCTTTTTTTTTTTCCCTTCAAAGACCTGCTAATCTATTACATCTATAACTTTAACTTTCTAATGTACACCCAATAACTAAGAGCAGAAGGATAGTTAAAGGAGGGGGAAAGTTGTTACAAAATAAATTAGACGTATATGACTTTGAAAGCAAATGTCTTCTGAGTTATGAAAGAAGCTTTAAAAAAAATAACACATTGCACTGCATTCTTGTTACATTAGGCATCTGAAGGAAGATGTTTTATTTGGGAGGGCTGAATCAGTGTTCCAAGCCAAGAATGATTAAACCATGACATATTGAATCTGGTACAATGGTTGGAATCACATATTGCACTAAACCCAAATCATAGATTGTAAACCACGAAAAGTCTAGCTGGGATATGTGAAGCTAGGTAAGGCTTTAATACAGTATTTAAAGTATTAATCTGTGTGGCCTAATTATAGCCTCATCTCCTTGCTTCATTAGCTATGCTCACCTCATGTTGCTTAGAAAAAATCTTTTTACTTTTTTATTTTGCCTAATGATACTTCTTTCCTTCGCTGCTGCTGGTTCGTACATCAGGCTGCAATTCTGAGGTACTCCATGTGGGGACCCTGTACTCAAAGAAAAGCTATGGATTTCCCCTTTGAGGTCTGTCCATGATGATATCTCTACTGGTACAATATCTTCCATCTTTCTTCTGTCAGAAAGCTCACTTTAGACATCAAGCTGCTGCTGATACATATACAATGTTGTCCTTCAACGTCTTTCTGCTTGTACGCATGGATTGCTAATGTATTTCTTCAGAGATGTGTTCAAGCAGAGGAGAGGTAGCCAACTGTTGGGAAAGGATTAATTTTGATTTTGGTGCATGATGATGTAGGACTTGACAGGCAAGGTGAGCCCTTTAAACTATGCCATTTTATATCATAGTTTCTACTTCTAGGGAGAACACTGACTTAATGCCAGGCATAAGGAGCCTGATCAATTCTGGGAATAGGCTGAAGTTGTTTCTTGATTGTTTCTTCTGTTTCAGGGGTGTCAAACTCAATTTCATTGAGGGCCACATCAGGACTGTGGTTGATCTCGGGGGACTGGATGGGTGTGGCTGACTGGGTGTGCGTGACCGACTGGGTGGCATGACCAGCTTGATGCCGCTCCCCAAACTGCTGGCATGTTTCCTCTTTGCACTGGGTAAACCGGGCCAAAGCCATGCTGGCCCGATGTTTCCCTTCGCCAAAGCTACACTGGCCTGATCTTTCCTCTTCTTACTGGGTAGACTGGGCTGAGGCTATGCTGTCCTGATCGTTCCACTTCACATTGGGTAGACTGGGCTGAAGCCACACTGGCCTAATGTTTCTTCTTCACATTGGGTGGACTGGGCTGAAGCAACGTGGGCCGGCCCCTGACATTTTCCAGGATGGCCCCGCAGGCTAAATCCACCATATTGCAGGCCAGATCTGACCACATCCAGCCCACGGACCTTGTGTTTGACACTTGTGTTCTATTTACAAGAACCTTGCCAGACTTACTGCAGTCTCTTGGGAACAGTTGGCAGATAAAGGCTTATGGATAAAGGCTCATTGCTTTCTCTCACGGAGTGACATGCCTCTTTATTCTCACAGAGTGACAAGCTAGACTGCCTCTTTATTCCACACTTTACCCACAGATTCTACTACACTTAATTGTGATAGGGCCACCTAGTTGAGAAGACCACCTGAGGTTCACTCTTGAAAAATATAAACATTTATAAGTATACCTAAATTTGTATAGACAGGTATTCTTTAATCCAGTTTCTGCCAGATATGTTGAAGTAAACTTCCCGTCATCTTCCCACTAGTATTCAGGAATTCAGAATTTATAATCAAATGCATCATGGTAAAATTGACAAATAACAAATGGTCTCTGGCACTTGTATCAGAAGTGAAGACATTGTTATAATTTAAAATGATGGTATTCCAGCTAGAAACGATATAGATAAACAAAATTCTTTTAGCGCACATAAGAAACTGTTACCCTGCGGAAAGATGGGCGGCCAATAAAATTCATAAGTAAAATAAATAAATAAACACAAAATTATAGAATCATAAAATGGTACATGCAGCTTTAAATTTATTTGCTATTGTTTTAAACATAATAGCAAAGTAGGAACAAAACACAAGCATAATTATGACAGAAATTCATATATTATCAAAGAAAAAAAGTTCATAGAAAGTATTTTAAGATGATTATTATAGCAGTAAACAGGTATAATTTTAAATATACTACTTATTTTCTAATGCAAATATTATTTAAGTACAGATAGTCCTCAACTTACAACCAGAATTGAGCCCAAAATTTATGTTGCAAAGCGTGAAATTTATTACGTGAGTTTTGCCCCACTTTATGACTTTTCTTGTCGCATTTGTTAAGTGAATCACTGCAAATGTTAAATTAGTAACACAGTTGTCCAGTGAACCTGGCCCTAGGATTCTGCAACGGTCAAAAATGTGAATTAGTTGTCAGCATCTTAATGTAAATCACATGACCATGGGGATTCTGTAATGGGCATAAGTCATTTTTTTCTATGGCATTGTTACTTTGAACGGTCACTAAGCAAACTGTTGTCAGTCAAGGAGTACCTCTCTGCATATATTTCTAATTTACTTATATAACTAGAGTATCATGTTTTTTAATCTATATGAGATGATACATACACAACTACAAGTGTAGCCAGATAAGTTTGGAATTTCATCATAACACAGAATACACACAGAAAAAGTGTTTCATGAAACGGTGCTCTACAGAGATGGCTAAATATGGATACAGATGAAATAATGTTACCAATGTGCAACGCATACAAAACCAGCATATATTTTATACACCAAACCCTTCAATCTGAGACATTTACGTCAGACAGACCTGTTCCTCAGATAATAGAACTGTGGTTACAACATACACATTAATTCAATGCTCAAATTTTTCCTATGTGGGTAGCTGTCAACAGTCCTTCAGCCTATTACTCCCTGGTTGATTTTTGTGGAGCAAAACTCCTTCTGGTAATGTTGCAGTGGCCAGAGTTAGAATTAAAATAACTTTCCATTAACCAACTTTTGTGTTTCTAGAACGTATTTCAGTTGTTCCTTTGACAAGTGTGACATTGAATGAACACACAAATTAATTTTGCTCTTCTAATCACTTCCAACTAGTAAGATTCCTCCGGACCCATTTATCAATATATTTTTGGTATGTTGTTTTGTCACTAAATCAATATTGGGTACGGTATTTCTTTTAAGACACAATAAGTACAGAATAAAGCAAGTTAAGCTATCCCAGGGCTGTGAAAACATGGTTCTCCTGACATCCTTTGAGAACATAGCCATTGTTAAAGAATATTGGTAGTTGTAATTCAGCAAGTTTTAGAGGAACACAGACTCCTTACCTCTTTTCTGTGTAAAGATGGTATTTATGCCTCATAATTGCAACCTACCGTAATTGCAGCCTATTCTGATCCAGGGATTTTAATCTCTAACCATCGTTTTATGTTTGAACTCGTTATTACGGTACATTCTTTCTTGGCAGTTGGGAGAGAATAAATATATGCAAAACATACCATTCTGGGAATGAGCTCTTCCAAGAACTCTGTTCTCTCTCTCTCTCCTCTGGATTGTGCTAATCAGCCTGATCTGGAGGATGGTCCAGTGGTTTATAACGTTCTGGCTGGGATTACAGCTTCTACTTTGAAAGAATAACTTATGAAAACTGCTTGAGCAACCCCAAACAGCGGGTTGAGCATGATCTGGAAGAGAAATTGAAAATTAAGGAGTTTTATGGAATTTCCCCCCCATCCCCCCAAAATCAGAAAATATAACCCACCTCTGCAGGAGAATCATATGGAGAAGAGATGTTTGTCTCCATACCCTGAGAGCATCCAGAAGCATCCTGTGAACATTTGTGAGAACTATTCTTGGTCTCTTACAGCACAGTTGTTCTTATGAAATGCACTTTCTATAGGAAGATTAATATACCATCATCCTGCAGACGAATGCTAGGTCCCATGTGCTGTGGACATGGGACCAGTGCTTAATCTAAGCCAGGGATGTCAAATTCACGGGCCGGATGCATCACATGCTGGCCATGCCCATCCTGGTTTAGCGAAGGGAAAAAAAGTTTCGATATGTCACTTGATGACATATCGACAACTTGACGCTAAGAACTTGACAGCAATTTGTCGCTACGAGTTTGACACCCCTGATCCATTGTCACAATCACCAGCTTCCATGAGTGCTCTGAAGATACTAGAAATATTGTTGGTTCTGTCAATCAGAAAGACATACATATATTGCCTGGGGCTTACAAAGGATTAATGTTAGCAATATAATAGATCCGCCTGTTTCCAGTTGTTTTCCAATCATATTTCTTCTTCTAATAGTTCTATTCCTAGCCCATTAAGAATTATTCTAGAGGGTAAGTTGCCTCAAGAAGAATTAGGAAAGAAAGCCCATGGTGTATCAAATGATGGTGTTGAGAGTTTTCAATGAAATCAACCTTTCAGGAGTCTCCAAAATTGGAAATTGGGCCTCTGCATAGCTGTCTTCTGTCATATCGCAGTTTCTATTGGCTTTGCATCATTTGTCCTTGAATCAGCTGACCATGGTTTTTAGTTTCTTCTTGCCCTGGAGAACTCTCTCCACAGTTTACAACATTCTAAATTTCATTTTGCGTTGCTTTTTCCTGCATAATTGTAAGACTTCTTGGAGGTTCTATGAAATATTAGTACATTATGCTTTCTAACCTTATTAGTATATTATGTAAATAGTATATGACTTCATGTACTAGTACAGAGTTCCCCAACCTTTCTGGGTTGGCAGCCCTGGGGGGAGGAGCAGGTGCCTTTACACATACATGCGCACCTGTGAATGGGGGTGGCAAGCTCACACATGATGCGAACAGGGTAGCAAGCATGCACACTGGCCAGCCACTCATGTGGCCCAATGGCCAAACAGGCCACTGCCCAGTAATGGCCCGTGGCCCACAGGTTGGGGACCTCTATACTAGTATATTATACAAATAGTTTAAAATACTTCCTAATAAAAAGCTGCAAGGCAGTTATTCAATATTGGGCAGCTCAATACAATTTTTTTTTTTGACATAGGCTTGAAAAGATATGTCCTCTGAATGCATACAATTCTTTTCCAGGAACAAATGTAGGAAAGGCTATTTCAGACTTGCACAGATTAATCTTCTGGGCTTTGATTCCATTTGAGAAGAACTCTTGAGAGTTTAAGAAATAATTGGATCCACCTTTTTTTCAGGTCTGTCTTGTTGGATTCCTACACAATGGTACTTTTGTTCACAGCAAATATGTTGATGTTAAAGTGTTTAATCTAATACTACAGTATTTGGGGGGTCCCTCTAACATCTGTATATGATAAGAAATGGTTTGTATTAAGAGGATTTGTTGACAAAGTAATAGCTAATGCTTATACATGAGCAGATGGAAAATCTCTTCCCTCCCTTATATTCAGCAAGGAGGGGCGTTCCTTCTTTCCATTTGGGTTGCAGATGTGATATGCCCCATTGCTATAAAAACTGTCTTATTTTATTTATTAGTGAAAAGTCTGTGTTGGGTGGGAAGAACGCTGAAAACTCACTGCTCTGTTTTAGGCTCCAGATCGTTTGGTTTGCCTTCTATCTGGAAAGAAGAAAATGCAGCACAAATAGTAAAAAGTAAAAATTGCAGATATTAAAACATTAGATTATTAAAAGCTTGGTAAATTAAAAAAAAATAGCATCCCCTCCTCCACTGTAAGAGGAAGAGAGTTTGCCTTAACCTTATTGGGCATTTTTTTCCACTGCAATGAAAATTTGAGGACAAAATCCATTTTTTTCAATTCAAGCACTAGTTTTTGAGATTTCTGAAACTCAAATTTCTGAGGTTTAATCTATTGGTTTATGCTTAAGATGAACTTTTCCTACTCAGGCTTTCCAGATGTGCTTCCTAGCCAACAGATGTATGATGATGCTACCAAGCTACAGCTGGAAACCCCTGTACTGAAGAAGGCTGGAATAAACATTGCTGTTCCTATGGAGCCCCTGTGTATGTAGCAGTGGTTGGGGGAGAGCTCTTGGAAATATATCTCAAGAATGAATGTTAAATCTCATTTGATAAAAGGCAATATTATTGAATTAACATTTGTTTGACGGTACCACAGACTAGTTTCCTTTGTTATTTTTTATGTGTGTGTGTATCTATGAAAGAATAGAGGTGCAGATGGATACAATTATTTAATTGGATCAGTTTTCTTGCATTTATTACACAAATGGATATTTTTTTGGGGGGGGGGGAATAGAACATTCTGCTATGGTAGATTGCTTGCTTATCTGTACCTAATAGCAATAGCATTTAGACTTATATACCGCCGACAGTGCTTTACAGCCCTGTCGAAGCGATTTTACAGAGTCAGCATATTGTTCCCAACAATCTGGGTCCTCATTTTATCCATCTTGGAAGGATGGAAGGCTAAATGAACTTTGAGCCTGGTGAGATTTGAACTGCCAAATTGTAGGCAGCCGATAGTCAGGAGAAGTGGCCTGCAGTATAGCACTCTAACCACTGCACCACCGAGGCTCTTAATCCAGTATTGGGCATGCCTAGTCTATAGAAAAGAAGCACTGGGGCGAACATAATTTATTGTTCCAATATTTGAGGGCTCTTACAAAGATGTGGGGGTCAAACTGCACCAAAAGACAAGAAAAGAAACAATGGATGGAAATTAACCAAGAAGAAAGCAACCTAAAATGAAAGAGGAATTTCCTAATGGCAAGAGCAATGGGAATAGCTTGCCTTCAAAAGTTGTGGGTGTCCCAGTTTCTGGTTTTGAGCCTCTTCGGTGACAGACAGAAATCTGGGATCATGCGTGGTTTCGGTCTGGGTTCACCACTGGAGCGCCCCGAGCCGGCTGGTTTTGGGGCTAAGCCACCCCATAGAGGTGGTGAAGAGTGCCAACGGGATTGAGGAGAGCCGCATCTCTCCTCCTCAGCTGGCCATTACTCCCTTTCCTGAAGGCGTTTGCAGCGATGGTCAGAAATGGCCACCTCAAAGAAGAACTCGACCGGAAAAGAATGTGCAGGAGGAAGATAAAAAGTGAAAGTTCTGGCTGACCGGGTTAAATTACAAAAGCAATAACTAAGGTACTCTGGAATTTAAACTAAAAAAAAAGTAACATCGTTCCCAAAGAAGATTCGGAAGCAGTGAAGGAAAGTGAAAAGGGAAAGGTTTGGCTTTTTTTTTCTTCTTCTCTCCCTTTCCCTATATTGACAACCAAGAGACTTAGATAAGAAATCGGAAAAAAAAATCTGCTTTGATATCAACAGGCAATTAAGCTGAAAATAAAATAAAATGTCAAAGGGATAATAAAGATTTCTGAACATTAAAAAGTTTTTTATAAACAGGGAAGGAGAGAAAAAAATAAAAGGGCAGGATCTGGAAAAAGGGAGGAGACTGCCTGGAATTAAAAGGAATCTACAGTAAAACTTTTAACAAGACTTTTAAAACACACATTTTAACTGAAACTTGGTTACTAAATTGTAGAACCCCAGGAAGAGAAAGTGAAAAAAAGCAAAAAGAAACAACTTGCACGTATTTGGATCATTTGGTGATCATTGGACTCTTGGTTATTGCATTTGAATGACTAAAATTAATCAGGTGGTTGTTTAAAAATTTATATAATGGCACTACTTCTGGATGAATTGAAAATGGAACTTAAAAAGTACAAAGAAGATGCACAAGAAGGGAGAAGCTCTTTTGGCTTCATTTTTCAATTCTTAGAAATGGAGATTTGGAACTAATGGAAATAACAAGAAACGTCTGCAAAACAAGAAGATTGGGACAAAGAAGAGGCCATCTTTAATGAACAAGTGGGAAAGAAAAAGGCCATCTTTCCTATGTGGGAAAGAAAAAGGAAAGGGGGGAAAGAGAATGGAGAATTTAAGACTTAAAAAAACAACCAAAGAAAAGAAAAAATAGTTCAAAAAATATGTATAATATTGGAAAGCAACAGAAGAGGGGAATACAGAAGAGAGAAATAGAGGTAGAGAAACAAGGGGGTAAAAAGGGGAGGGAGAAGAAGAGAGGGAAGAAGGAAAGGAAAAGAAGTTACAAAGGACAGAAACAAGATATAGAGAAACAGGGCCTATTTAGACATAATGGGTGAAAATTTAACTGAAAAAGGGAATCTATAAAGGTACATAAGATTGTATTGCTATATTAGTATTAGAAATAATTTTAGAAAATTGGAAACAATGTATGATTAAAATGAAAGATAAAATAGCTATTGTAATCTTGCGAAATGTTTGTTCATAAAATAAATGAAATAAAATAAATGAGAGAATTGAATTTGGAAGGGATGGGAACATTTTAATTAGTTAATGTTTTATACAATATAAGTGAAGAGGGGGGGAAGTTAATTATGGAAAACTTATAACTGTTCCCATAGAAGTATGATATTTAATTGAAAAGTAATGTTAAAGAAGTTAAGATTTTAATGAATATTAATATTAATGATAGAATTGAATTGGAATGAAATGTGTTGTTTTAACTATATATATTTATAATCCTTTTTTTTTCTTTTTAAGAATATAGTGTGTATTTTAAGAATGTACCAAGCAGAATCCGAATTGAAGTTATGTATTATATTGAATGTTAAACTTTAAGGTATATATTGAAGCTTAAATAAGTGTTAAATGGATAAAATTAAAATATATAAAGGTGTCATACTCCAATCAGCAACTACAGGAGAAACTTTGTTTAATGAGAAAAGATAATATGAAAATGAAACAGGACAGACAAAAAGTATAAATATAAGGATTTGAATCGAGATGAGATGAGATAATTAAAATAAAATTAAGAAAATTAAAAGAGGGGAGAAGCTATGTAGAAAATGTAAAACAGTAATAAGATATGGAATTGAACATAAAAATGAGCATGAAATTGAATTTGTGTCTGTACAAAGAAATGTAACCCGGGATCATGCTACTTTCAAAAAAGATGTTTTATTCATATTTCTTTGTGAAATAAATAAAATTTACAAAAAAAAAAAAAGTTGTGGGTGTCCCATCACTAGAGGCTTTCAAAAAGAGACTGGACAACAATTTATTTCAAATAGTACATGGCATCCTGCTCAAGCAGGGAGCTAGACTGGGTCTAGCTTCTTCAGTGTCCTCTCCAAATCTATTATTCTATGTTCTGTGGTTATACAGGTAGTCCTTGCTTATCAACTATCTAATTTGGTGATCATTAGGTATTCATAATTCTACATAAGATGATCTCCTTTCTTCTTATTTAATCTTTCTTTATGAAAACAATATTTTTTCTCAAAAATTAAATATGAAACAATTTTACACATTCAATCTCTCTCCTAAGTGAGGATTTGATTGTGTTTTCTTGTAGAAATTAATTTTGCAATTTCTCTTAGATGCATTATTGTGATATATTTAAAATTTACTCAACAATATTACACGAGAACATATACACACACACATACATACACAGATATGTATACTACATTCATACACCCACATGTGTGCAAAAATACATATTTACATACATGAGTAAATATGTATGTAAATACAGAGTATCAGCTGGCCAAGCTTCTCATCCAGCTTTATATTTTGTTTGCCACTCAACTGTATAAGGTGTTTAACTTTTGGATGCAAAAGAAACTGAAAGTACTTCCAGTCTTGTAACACTGATAAAAAATATTGCTGGTAAAAAACAGCATAGAAATCATGAAGTATTTTAAGAAGTTCTTATGGACAATATAATCCACATATTTTCATTTTTAAAAGCATCCTTTAATAATCCAGGTTTCACATAATTATTTTTGCAGGCTACTTTCTGCTGTTTTTGAGTGACATGTACATAATGACAACTGTTCCTTTGCATTCCTTTCATCATGACTGGCTGTGTTTTTTTAAGACACCACATTAGCTTTTTCTATAAATGGCAATTGAAAGCATCAGTTGCTTTATGCCTGTTTTATACGATGCTGACATGTATGTTATGTCATCCAGATAGAAATGACAGCAATTTTGTGGCATTCTTCCCATTTCCATGCTGATGATTTTATTCCTATAAAAAGTGCCAAGGATGCCACAGCAAGTGTTCAATCAGAAATGTTTAGAAACATTAGACACTCTGGTTTCCCTGTTGCTATATATATCATTTCAGACTGAATGTGATTTTCATAGGAAAGATGACTTTTTACTACTACCGTGGTTAGAATTGTAGAATTGTATTGTAGGCTAACTCTGCCAACTGCCAGGAGTTCAATCCTGATCTGCTCAAGGTTGACTCAGCCTTCCATCCTTCCAAGGTTGGCAAAATGAAGACCCAGGTTGTTGGGGGCTGTATGCTGACTCTATACACTATTTAGAGAAGTGGTTGCCAAAGTGGGTGGTATAGCCTCCTGGGGGGCAGTGGAATGCCTTAGGGGGGCACTGAGAGGCAAGGGGGCCGGCAGGGGGACGCTAAGAGGTGGCAGGGGGACAGCGGAGGTGAGCGGCAGGGCACAATTCAGGGGTGAGAAAAAATGCCACCGCCGTGTTCGAGGCAAGGCCCCACAGGATCACCCCATTGACTTGCATGTTCTGGTACAAGGAGCTCAATAGGGTGATCTTGCAGGGCCTCGCCTCAAACACAGCATTGGGAAAGGAGAGCAAAGCCAAAGTGGCTTTGCTCTCCTTTTCAAACATCCACCGCCTCCGCATTCGGGGCGAGGCCCTGCAAGTCTACCCCATTGAGCCCCTTGCACCGGAGGCACTTGCCCAAGCAAGTCCGAATGGAGCGGTGCACGAAGTCAATGGGGTGAGCCTGAGAGAAAGAGAGGAAGAGAGAGAGAGAAGGAAGAAGAGAAAAAGAAAAGGGAAAGAAAGAAAAAGGGACAAAGAAAGAGGGGGGGATGGAAGGAAGGGAAGAAAAAAAAAGAAACAAAGAAGAAGGGAGGGAGGGAGAAAGATAATGAGATATCTATTCTAGTCCAATCACCTGCTCCAGCAGGGTTAGAAGGGAGTATGTGTGTTTGTGTGTGTTCTCCTTGTAATTTACCAATACATTTTGGTTTTGCCTTCTTCAGTATTGGCACTGTAATTCACTGGGGAAAAGTAACTTTTAGGGTGGAGATCTGGTCCAATGGATCCTGTTTAAAACCTCAACAAAATGTGAGAGCTTCCTGATAGTCTTGACCACGTTTTGTCCACAAAAACTTTAATTAATAGAAGCTAAAGATGTTTCAATGTGCTGGCAAGGATGCTGGCAAAGATATTTCAATGTAGAAAAGGACTTCTGAACTAGGCCTTTTCAATCTGATGCATGAGGTCTCTCTCTCTGCTGCTCTCCCCCTCCCCTCTCCATCTCCCCTTTCTTTGTCCCTATTTGCTTTCTTTCCCTTTTCTCTTTCTTTCCTTCCTTCTCTCTTTGTCTCTTTCTTTTCTCTCTCTCTCTTTCCCTCTCCCAGGCTCACCCCATTGATTTGGTGCACTGCTCCGCTCAGACTTGCTTGGGCAGGTCCCTCCAATGCAGCGGGCTCAATGGGGTGGACCTGCAGGGCCAGCACCTAGAACGTGGCAGTGCCAGCACATTTGAAAAGTAGAGCAAAGCCAGAGATCGGTAATTTTTGCTGCAAAGAATCACAAAAGCTTCTGGGTTGTGCACAAGAAGGGACACACATGTCAATGTAATTCAGCAACATAAACTAATCAGCAAAGCATCTCTGATTAGATTTTATTTATTACTAGAATCTAATCAGAGATGCTTTGCCGATTCTAGTCCAATGACCTGCTCCAGCAGGGTAGGAATGGAGTTTGTGTATATGTGTGTGCATGGCTGTCAAAACTCCAAAAACAGATCAAGTAGTTCTGGGGAGGCCAGTCATAAATTAGAACACTTGCTAAGCAACCGGCCATTAAGTGAGGACCACTTGTATTTGGTTTGCCATTCA
The DNA here is from genome assembly GCA_015471245.1 of Laticauda colubrina. Classification (NCBI taxonomy): domain Eukaryota; kingdom Metazoa; phylum Chordata; class Lepidosauria; order Squamata; family Elapidae; genus Laticauda; species Laticauda colubrina. The sequence continues at coordinate 209,483 of BLBF01000049.1, read as the reverse complement.
CCAAACTATGCCCACCCAGTCACATGACCAACAAGCCATGCCACCAGTCATGTGACCAGCAAGCCACACCCACCCAGTCACGTTACCAGCAAACCACATCCTCAAATTAGGCCATGCCCACAGAAATTTGAATTCCGCTCTTGAGTGGGGGCATTGAGGATGAGTTTGTAGCACCAAGGGGGCGGTGGACTGAAAAAGCTTGGGAACCACTGATTTAGAGCATTTTGTTAAGCACTGTGAAGCAGGATATAAGTCGAAGTGCTATTGCTACCTGCATAAGGCAGAACACAAATCCCTATTTGCTAAAGCAGGAGACCTGATTTCCTTTGAAGCTGAAATATTTGGGAAGGTGCAATGAGCAAGGGAGTTGGATGAAAAATCAGATACCTGTGGAAACAGAATTGCTTTCTGCTAATGGAAAACCTCTCTCCTTTAATGAGAATTCCACGAATCAGCAACTAGCAGCCTCAAATCTAATCTGTCCCTAGAGGAATGGTGCTTGGCCTAAAGGTAGCATGATTTTATTTTGAAAGTGATTTTTCAGGGAGTCCTCAACTTACAACTACAATTAAGCCCCAAATTTCCATTGCTAAGCAAGACAGTTGTTAAGTGAGTTTGCCCCATTTTACGACCTTCCTTGCCACAGTTGTTAAGTGAATCACCGCAGTTGTTAAGTTAGCAACCCTTAACCCTATTAAGTGAATCTGGCTTCCCCATTGACTATGCTCGTCAGAAGGTCATAAAAGGGGATCACATGTCATAAATATGAACCCATTTCCAAGCATCTGAATTTTGATCGCCGTGGGATTTCTGCTAAGGTTGTAAGTGTGAAAAACTGTTATAAGTCATTTTTTCAGGGCCGTTGTAACTTTGAACAGATGCTAAATGAACTGTTGTAACTTGAGGACTACCTGTATTCAAAAAGCTCAGTGTTTCTGAAAGAGCCACGTGCCCTGCAGCAGTGAACCGATAGTCAGATTAATTTACTGGAAACCGGGAAAGCTGCATGTTGTTTTCCTAGTGCAAAGCCTCTTTCTTTCTTTCTTTCTTTTTTTTAAATCAATTTGCTTTCCTTTCAGCATGTTCCAAAATAATCTAATCGGGCAAGGGAGTTGATGCCTATAAATTTTGACAGTGTCAGGCAAATTCTGTTTTAACAGTATTAAAGAAACATTTTCCTGTTGGTTGCACAGTGTGGAGCATTTGCTATGCTCTCCTTCCAGAACCTCTTATTTATAGCATCAAGAAAAAATAAAAAATAAAAAGATATAAATGCTGATTCAGCTCTAGTGGTCAAGTATGTTAATTCTTTTACTCGAGGGAGCTGGAATGAAGAAAAGCAAAGTTGCATAACAATGTTGTGTTGCCCATTTTAATTTTCCTTCCAGCAAATCCACAGAATGTGCATCACGGACGTAACTGAGCTAGAAATACATTCTAGTTTATCCAAATTGTAATCACAGAGGATTAGCTTTGCAAAGTTGTTAGTCTGGGGAGAATTGTGATACGAACTGTTGTATTCTTTCCTGTGTCAAAATTATTTAAAAATTATCTGGAGTTGCAGTAAGTGATAAATCTAGGGGACTTTGTAAGGATTTTGCTTATTACCATGTTTCCCCAAAAATAAAACCGGTTATTTTCTTTTGGGTCCCAAAATAAGCACAAGGGTTTATTTTGGGGGGTTGTCTTATTTATCTCCCTGCCCCCCCCCCCATGTATGGGAGACCCACTTCTGCTTGCTCGCGGCAGGGCAGGAGGCTGCGCAGCATGCCAGCACACCACCATGAGGTGGGGGGATGGAGCTGCCTCAAATGCCCCGTGCTGGCTTACCTCAGGGGCCTCTCAGTCAAGCCATCCATGCCTCGACACCTGCCCATCTTGCAGCCATGGCACCAACACACTACTCAACCTCCTGCTCCATTGCGGCTGTGAGCAAGCAGAAAAAGGAGGATAGGTGGGCCCTCCTTCCTGGCGGCAGAGCTCTCACCAAGGCAGCGAGTGCCTCCTTCCGGCAGCGCCTCTGCCGGACCCTCCGCTCATCCCACCAGGGCCGCGCCAGAGCCGTGAGGGCTGGGCAGAGCTGGGAAAGCAAGCCGCGGGTACATGCATGACTCCTCCTGCCCCTTGTTCCCAAATCTCGCCCAGGCAAGCAGTGCTTCGCTTGCTGTGCAAAGCTGTGGCTTCCTCACCTCTCAGCAAGCAGAAGGAACTGGCTGCAGCCTCCTCCTCCTCAGCTGCAGCACAGACCTTGCGGGGAGAGAGAGAGAGAGAGAGATCCTCTCGGGCAAGCGCCTTCCCTCGGAACGCGGCAACGGGAGCGCCTGAAGCCAAGTGTCTCCTCAGGGCTCCGGTTGCAGGGAGGAGCCCTGACTGGCCGCACGTGGCTGCGCCAAACAAGGCAGCAAGGGAGAAGGAAAAGCAACGGTGGCAGAAGGTCTCCCGGTATGAAGTGTGTCACCAATGCAGGCAGCACCATATCCAGGCATGCAAGTACTTCTTAAATGCAAGGGCCCCCCACCATTCCCCCCCCCCAAGTTTGCATGTTTAATATGGGCCTTAATTTGGGGGGAGGGGCTTAATTCAATTTTATAAATTGAATGCCTATAAAACATGGTGGGGCTTCCTATTGGTGGAGGCCGTATTGTTGGAGAAACACGGTAGGAAAAACTCTTGTCTCTTCTCACTCTTATTGTGATTTGTATAATATGGGGGCCTTGTCTTTGTGGGCATTAGACTTTGAGAAAAAGCATCAGAGAAAAGAGGAACTCGGGGACCTGGCCTCTGACAGAGTGTTGGGCTTCAGTACTGTCTGGCAGTACAATTAGTCCTTGACTTACAGCAGTTTGTTTAGTTACAACAACACTGAAGTACAACACCACTTTTCACAGTTACGACTGTGGCAGTAGTCCTGTGGTCACAGGATCAAATGCTTGGCAATTGACTCATATTTATAATGGTTGCAGTGTCATGAGGTTACGTGATCCCCTTTTGTGACCTTCTGATGAGCAAATTCAAAGGGGAAAGCCAAATTCACTTCACAGTTGTTCCAGTAACTTAACCGTTCTGCAGACTGAGCCGATTCTCTCCACCGCTCTTGCTGTTGTGCCCACCTGCCCGCCCGGGCTCCCATACTCACTTTTATTTACTGAATTTGAAACACAGCTGCTTTGTGCGGCACAGAAGAATGTTGCGCAGCAGCTACTGAAGCGACCGGGATCGTACAGACTTGTAGGAGGTGAGTTAGAACACCTCTGTGCCTGTGCAAAGTGCGTGTTTGGCATGTACGTGCACACAAAGTGTGTGCATGCACGCAAAGTGCGCCCCCAAGCCATGCCCACCAAACTGGTTGCAAAAATATTTGAATCCCACCCCTGGTTGATTCACTTAAAAACTGTAGCAAGGAAAGTTGTAAAATGGAGCAAATCTCACAACAAATATCTCGCTTAGCAACAGAAACCTTGGGCTCAATTGTGGTCATAAGTTGAACACTGCCTGTTAGTGTAGCATCAGAAGCTGGCCATGCCACTAGAAACTTGGAACCTAATGATGTCATGATAAAATGACGGAACATCTTGCAAAGTGAACATTTGTAGTCAGCAATACGGTTTCCAGAAGAGTTGGTGATTTGGCATCTGGGGAAGCTTCTGCTTGCCAGCACAGATAGAGAAAAAAAAAGGAGTGTGAATGGAATGCTTGATCCATTATTCAGCCTTTGTTTCCAAACAACTTGGTGTTGGTTGTGATTGGTATCCAATCCTGATTTAGTAGTGGAGGAACATGGATAACTCTGAAAGGAAGCAGCTTCCAGCAGCATCTGTGTTGAAGCCAGGAGTTTCAGGCCTAACCAGGAGTCACAGCAATGCTGAAGAGGCTATTCAGTGACTTAGAGGGGAAATAATGGGCTACTTTAGTTTACATTCCCCCCCCCCTTTCTTCACAGCGCAGTTATCAAGAAACAAAACTATCACAATTGCTGCAGGCTGGGACAAGAGAGGCCACTTTGACTTTGCATAAATGGAACAGTTAATTGAAGTTTGGTTGGTCAGTTATTCCAGTTTCAGCGTGTCGCTTTGGACAACTGCCTCAGTGTACATTAGCCTGAATCCGCATCCCATCAAGAACCACAGTCGTCAGTGGTGGGATTGAAATATTTTTACCACTGGTTTACTGGCGTGGCTTGGTGGGTGCACTTTGCACATGTGCACACACTTTGCATGCGCGTGGGTACCAAACACACTTTGCTCAGGCGCAGAGGTATTTGAGCAGGCACAGAAGCGTTCTAACTCACCTCCTGCAAGCCTGCATGATCCTGGTTGCTTCAGCAGCTGCTGCACGGTTCTATTCTGTGCCGCTGAAAGCATCTGCGCTTCAAATTCAGCAGATAAAGGTGAGTATGGGAGCCCTGGCGGGTGGATGGGCCCAACAGCAGAGGGGCGGAGAGAACCAGTTTGGTCTCCGCTGCTCATCGCTGCCACCAGCTCTGTAGAACCAGTCTGAACCGATAGAATCCCATCACTGGTCGTCATGAAAGGAGAGATCTGTAAGAATTATAGAAACTCTTGCACACATGGGCTTCAGGACCCTTGACTGTACAGATGTGGGGGTATATGGGTAGTCCTTGACAAACAACTATAATTGAACCCAAAATTTATGTTGGTAAGCAAGACATTTGTTAAGTGACTTTTGCCCCATTTTATGACTTTTCTTACCCCAGTTGTTAAGGGAATCATTGCAGTTGTTCAGTTAATAACCTGGCTGTTAAATGAATCTGGCTTCCCCATTGATTTTGCTTGTCAGATTGTCACAAAAGGTATTCCCGTGATCTGGGGACACTGTAACCATCTGAACCAGTTGACAAGCATCACATTTTGGTCATGTGAACATGGGGGGAGGATGCAATGGTCATAAGTGTAATAAATGGTCATAAGTCACTTTTTTTAATGATGTTGTAACTTTGATCGGTCACTACATGAACTGTTGTTTAGTTTACTTTTTTTTTACTTTATTGTCATTGCACCTCATACACCGAAATCAAACACCATCTTTAGTGCACATCATGACCATGAAAATAAACAAACATACATCCTTCACATTCCACACATTGAACTGAAAACCCGCAACACCGCACCAACAGTGCACTATACAGAAGCTGTTTTTCAGCCTATTTGTCCTTATTTTTATTATTCTGTACTGTCTGCCAGATGGTAATGGTTCAAAAAATGGGTGCCCAGGATGAGATGGATCTTTGAGAATGGTTTGAACTTTTTTAAGGCAGTGGAAGCTATAAAGCTTTTCCAAAAAGGGGAGAGGGCAACCAATGATCTTCTGGGCAATGACGTTAACCCTCCGGAGTGCTTTCCTATCTGCCACTGTGCAATTGGCAAACCATGCAGAGGTGCAGTAAGTTAAAATACTCTATATGGTGCAGCGGTAGAAGGTCACCAGCAGTTTTTCATTCAGTTGCTGTTTTCTGAGAAGTCTCAGGTAGTATAATCTCTGCTGGGCCCTTTTGACTAGTGCTGCAATGACCCCAGGTCAGGTCTTCTTTTATGGTAACACCATAAGTTGTAAGTCGAGGACTGCCTGTAGTCCTAAAAAGTTTCTGATTTTGGAAGCACTGTTAAAAGATTCAGCAGCCCAAAACTTCTCCTTTCCTTCTAGCATATGGAAGGATTTAGTCTACTTGTACTCTGATCTTTACTCAGGTGTGATGAGAATTAGAGCATTTACAGTAAGCTCCCAATCGCTCTCCCTTCCCTCTTTAAAGAGAGTATCTGGTTTAATCTTTAGGAATCTACTTTCTCTTAGGTTCTCTTTGAGTCTCAGGAATTCACTCATGGAGATTAAAATCTTCCGCAAATCCCCCCAAGGCCTTTTCTGGTCAGGAGAGCAGTCACAGATATTTAAATGTGCATTCCTGATAATGTGGCTTTCCATACATGTGTGTGAAAGGGGATTTTCATCCTCAAGGCAACAGCTATCAAGACCCATTTTTCCATAGGAATGGAAAGAGAAGAGCCACTCTTAGGAACATTTACAATCTGACTTGCCAAGCAAAGATTGTCTTGAAGAGCTAATTGGGGAAAATATATTTGTGAAAATACACAGTTAAGCTTTATTAAACAATCTTTAATGCCCTGTAAAACAACACTCAGATCTTTAGTGAGAGCGTGTATACTAATCTTTAACAACAGTGAAGAACGTACAGTGAAAACTACCCAACTGCTAACTAGAATCATGTAGTTGAGTTGTATACACACACACACACACACACACACACACACACACACACACACACACAGAACACCACACAGACAACACACACACATGAAATACAGTTAGAGAAGAGACACTTACTTGTTGATGAAGGGAATTTATGGGAAACTATCTTACATTGAGTGAAATTTAGCTCAGTCCTTAGCTTGATCAGAAATATCTTATGTAGAATATAGTTTCCAAAAACCAAGTCACCTCCAACAAAGAATCGTGAATTGAGAACAATCTGGTGGGAGGCAGCTGTTTAGAAAATTACCCCCAGGTCTTTGGCCTACAGGCAAGTTTTATATTACTAAGTTAAGGTTGTTAGGCTGTGGAGCAGAACTCTCTACTGCAAACCATGATGTCTGGACAGGATCATCTTTAAATGAAACCACCTGGCCCTCTGTTCCAAGCCATTTTTGAAATGCAAGAGAAAGTGAAGGAAGGAATATTTATCCAAGCCTTTTAAATTTAGCACATACTTTCCAACCTGAAATCATTGAGAATAGTACATATAGTTTCTGGTGCAGGTGCCAAAATGAATTTTTAAAAAAAATCTCACAAGATTGTGGCATCTCTCAAGATCTTGGCATTGCTGTTCCAAATCTCACAGATTTTTGTGTGGGTGACATAGCTTTCTTGTTAAAGCTGTCCTGAAGATAATCCTTCGTGATATATTACCACTAAATCCTAGAGATATTATGTAATCCACCTAAGAGCAGTCATTAAGGCTTTCTGATGAGTGCTAAAGTGTGGAATAAACGGAAATGAAATATATAGGATGCTTTTAGTGCTGCAGTATTTGGGAGAAACTTTGAATGACAAGAGTTAAGATCCATGGTGTCACAGTGGTTAGAATGCGTATTGCAGACTAATTCTGCCGACTGCCAGCAATTCAGTTCTCACTGGGTCAAGGTTGATTTAGCCTTCCATTCTTCTGAGGTCGGTAAAGGACCCAGATTGTTGGGGGCAATATGCTGACCTTGTAAACTGCTTAGAGAAAGCTGTAAAGCACTGTGAAGTGGTATATAAATCAAAGTGCTATTGATATTAAGGTACCTGTTTTGTTCCTGAACTTTTCCACAGTACATTACCATTTTAAAAAAAAAAAATGACTGAAATATTATTCCCCATCCAATTTTATGGCATCATAATATCTTCTGCAATAGCCCCGTGGTATATAGGGAAGAGCAAAGCCTGTAAATAAAACTAGAAATTTAATTTTGGCGTCCACTCCCTCCCCACCAAAAAAAAGCCTTCATTAATTTTACATGTGAATTTTTAAAGACAGGAATTTTTTTGCAAGAGTACCAGCCTTAGAATGTGTTAATAAATAAATAAATGCCTTTTAAAAAAAGTTGATAGCAGAGCAAGAGTACAAAGACACAGTGCTCAGTGCAAGACAATGCAAACCACATTTGTCTTGTGTTTGTATGTTTGAGTATTTGTGTGATATAGTATTATTGTCTAGGAGAAAAGGGGTGTGGTGGAGAAAATAAACCTAGCAAACAAGATGGAAGTTGAATCCCTTTCCTCCCTGTGCTTTAGAAATAACCATGGTTATATACAAGTTTTGAAGAAGAGCTGAAGAAGCTTCTTGGACGAGAAGTCTTCAGGGAAAAACCAGAAAGTCCAGTTGTCTCTTGAAAAATTACCTTTGGGACAACCATGACTTGGATCATGGACAGCCTCCACAGACATGGTTAAACACAGTCCATCTCTTTGCCTAATCTCATTAGATCCAAATTAACCCTGTCTGTTCTAGACAAAGCCCTCCCCTACAATCCCATCAATAATAAAAGTCTTCTCACCAGCTCGCAGGACAGCCAAAAAGCTCTCCTCAAGGAAACTGCAACCTAGAGAAACCCCAGCTTTTTTATCTTCCATCAGCTGATGATCTCACTGTTCCATCTTCTTCACAGTGGACTTCCCCAGCTCTGCTGTCTTTCTAAAAGGTCCATTTTGCCTAACAACAGAGCTATCCCAGGTACACTGATAAGGACTTGCCTAACTACCCCAAAATTCCCTAAAATTTCCAACTGTGCCATCAAAACGGTCCATTCTAGAGGAGATCAAGCCTGACTGCTCTTTAGAAAGCCAGATCCTGAAGATCAAACTCAACTACTTTGGCCACCTAATGAGAAGGAAGGACTCACTGGAGAAGAGTCTAATGCTGGGAATGATTGAGGGCAAAAGAAGAAAGGGATGACGGAGAATGAGGTGGCTGGATGGAGTCACTGAAGCAGTAGGTGTGAGTTCAATGGACTCTGGGGGATGGTAGAGGACAGGAAGGCCTGGAGGAAGGTTGTCCATGGGGTCGCAATGGGTTGGACATGACTTGACAACCAAGAACAAAGACCTCAACTTTTACAAAATCTTTCTTTTCAAAGTCTCTCTTTCTTCTAAAGCAGATCACTAAAGTTAGTTTCTTCTACTCAGTGTTGTGCATTGTGTAGGAATGTGTGCCAAACAAGTTTCCATTTTTCTTCTGTAAACCATAATAAGGAAGCATGTGCAATGATGTTTCTTTTGGGATACAAGCCTCAAGACAGCCAAAGCTTATTGTCTACTAGGTAGTTAAAATACAAAATTACACCAAAAAGGGAAAAGTAGGAAAGGGGGACAACAGCAAAAATTTAAAGTGACACAAAAACTCAAAAATATTTTTAAAAATTACTGTCAACTCTCTTCAGTAAGATATAATTATAATAAAATACTCTCTTGCTTACTTTAACAAATAAGCACATATATAACTAAAGTATAAAAGATGTTCATACCAAACTATCACATAATAACAGAAATGTGTAATATTATAGTCACAACATAATGCAACATAATAGCAATCCCACCCCACATATTACAAGATATTTTTAATATTAAATATCTACAATAAAACACCCTCTATTTTAAGTTTAAATAGGTATGTAAAAACATAAAGTAAAATAGCATTGTCTAAATCCAGGCAAGGATACTATTCTAATGATTTAGTGATTAAAGCTGAAATGACTTGACATGGGAATCTTATTGCTGCATCATTCCCATATATTATGTGACTGCTCATGCATAAACAGGAACTTTTTATTGTTGTTTAAGTTCAATTGCATTATTGGCATGGGAAGCGACAAAAATCTTCCAGTACTGAGGTGCAGTCAGACTGGTTAAGTCATGATAAACTTTTATTATATCTTATTAAATAGTTTGAAAGCCACAGTTAATTGAGTGCTAGTGCAAATGTTAGTAGAGAGGTGTTAATCTGTAGATTTTTGGGACCCAGCTTTTGATGTTGAAACTCTTGATGTTGAATTTTTGGGACCCAACTCTTGATGTTGACTCAACTCTTGATGTCTTAAAACAGGTAGTCCTTGACTTACAACAGTGGCCATTTAGTGACCATTCAAAGTTACAATGCACTGAGAAAGTGACTGTTTTTTGCACTTATGATGACTGCAGCATCCCCATGGTCATGTGATCAAAATTGAGATGCTTGGCAACTGACTCATGTTTGTGATGGTTGCAGTCTCGGGGTCCTGTGAACACCTTTTGTGACTTTCCGGACTAAAGTCAATGGGGAATCCAGATTCATTTAACAAGCATGTTACTCACAGTAGTGGGATTCAAAATTGTTTTCTACCAGTTCTGTGGCATGGCTTGGTGGGCGTGGCAGAGGAAGGATACTGCAAAATCCCCATTTCCACCCCATTCCTGGGAGAAGGTTACTGCAAAATCCCATTTCCTCCCCAACCCACTAACCTGCTTTCCAGCTCTGTTCTCCTGTGCAGGGCAACAAAAGAAGACCCAGCCAATCAGCTGGGACTTGGGAGTAAGAGAATAGATGGGGGAGGGGCCAATCAGAGTATTTGCTGGTTCTCTGAACTACTCAAAATTTCCACTACAGGTTCTCCAGAACTGGCCAGAACCTTTTGAATACCATCTCTGATATTACTAATGTAAAAACTGCAGTGAATTGCTTAAATGTGGCAAGAAAGGGCATAAAATGGGGAAAAACTCACTTAACAAAGGCCTCACTTAGCAACAGAAATATTGGCCTCAATTATAGTCGTAAATTGAGGACTATCTGCACACGTTTGAATATTGAAGTTAGAAGGCAAAAGGTGTGATTAAAATATGTATATGTACACTAATATACATATTACCCCTCCCCAGATGTTATATGTTATATCCACGTCTGCTTAATTAATAGAATAATATCAGTAAAAAACAAAGATGCAGATTAGATACTGTTTTAAGTTAGTGCTAAGATAATTTAATTTCAGTAGAACCACCATAAGCAAACCATGCTTTTAGTAGGTGCCATCTGTAATGTTTTCGTTTCTCAGGGTCATGGCCATTGACTATTTCAAAACAGGGATTTGAAATTAGATTTCCAGACCAGTCGTTTGATATTTATTATTATTAAACCACTCTGACTGTCACTGGAATATAACAAGATAGCACTTGGATCCGATAAATTCATGGGGTTTCATGTTTGTTTGTTCATTAACAAGATCATGTAATAAGATCAATAATATTGGCAGATGTTACAAAAAAAATGAAAGAAACAGAAGCTTATTTGCATACGTCATTTTTTTGCTGGAATGTTTCCACGCAATTATCCTCCATTGCATATTTACAATTTAATTAAGAAAATTCCATGTGATAATACTCTTCAGCATCAATTTCCATGCTAATCTTGGGTTATAATTTTGAGCTTGGTCACGATCGATCGCTGACATTTTTTTCAAGAAAGTGTGTGTGATTACTTTCTGTTGATACTTCCTGCTAATAAAAAACAAACAGAAAAGGTGGGTTTGACTAGAGAAGATGCAAACTCTGTGAAGTGTGGTTCTTTTTGGTTTAAGTAATCAAACAAGAAGGTCAAGTGGGGATTTGTTGATAATGTATGTGTAACTTCCTAGAGTTAATTGTTAATTGGGTAGCACAGGAAGTGTAAATGAGATCAAGAGATACAAGCTTAAGCCAAGCAAACATACAGAGTGAGTTAAGTACACAGTGTAGCCACAAATGGGTGATTAATTATTGGGAGATTTATGAAAGCACTCACTAGCAATCAGGATCTCTCTTCTCTTTTCTTAGCTTTCAAGTCTGAGACCAAAATAGATATGATGGTGGCCATGTAAGCATTCCATGCATACCTCACCCCCATTTAAATAAAGTCCAACTGCATTGTACCAGTGGTTCTCCTAGGAATCAACAGTCTCAAAGGAGTATAGTGTTGGTAAGAACTTTATTAATGGCCATTCATTAACAAACATCAAATGTTTGTTTCAAAAAAATAATTTTGGAAGCATTTAATTGTATCTAACTTTCATTTTCATTAATGTATTTGTGGAGAGAAGATATCAGTGGTTTCCATTAATATGAAGTTCAGTGGTGATCTACTCTTATGATTTTGCTACCACACTATTGGCTCATTTTGTTCAGATGCTGAACCATATATGTTGGGAAATTAGATTCAGGAGATTTAGAAGAAAGAAGAATGGCTAAACTAGGGTAGCAGAGTGTTGGACTAACCATGGGAAGACTTAGATCACTTAATTGTAAAGCTTGTAGACAACAATAACTACATATGTCTGAGCCCAAACTTAACCGGGCTAATGAAAAACTCATTTCTGTAAGCTCCCAGAATTAAGACGATCACCTACACCTGATCTAAGGCAGTGGTGTCAAACTCAATTTCATTGAGGGATGCATTGGGGTTGTGTTTGACCTTGGGCGCGTGGCCAGGGTGAGTGTGGTCAGCTCAACATCAATCATGTTAAAGGCACCTGTGGTGGCTCGGCCAGAGCTGGGGGTGATCCATTATCTCCAGCAGAGAAAGGTGTGAGCAGGAAGAGCACCAAACCCTTGTCCTCCAGAAGAGCCTTGCCATCCCTCTCAGGTCACGCGGAGGACCCCCTTGAGTTCTGTACACAGGCTGTACAGAACTCTAGGCAGCAGAGGGTAAGTGCCCACCCTAGCCCTTGAGCTCCCAGGACACCAAAACCCCATAGCCCAGCCCTGCTTCCCTGAGGGAGTGCTCAGCTACGCTTACCCATTTTCACTGACAGAGGCACACCGCAGGGCAGGACTTCACTGTTTCCAGGGTGGCTCCCTGGGCCAGATCTAAGCACCCCACAGGCCAGATCGTCCTGCGGGCCTTGAGTTTGACACCCTTGATCTAAGGTAAGGAGTGCATTATTTTTCCAATCTTGCAATGATAACTTTTTTTAACAGCTGGCTTCCCTTAAAGTAATAAAAAGAAGGACTGGGGTGACATGATAGCAGTGTTCCAATATCTCAGGGGTTTCCACAAAGAAGAGGGAGTCAACCTCTTCTCCAAAGCACCCAAAGGCAGGACAAGAAGCAATAGGTAGAAACTAATCAAGGAGAAAAGCAACCTAAAACTAAGAAGAAATTTCTTGACAGTTAGAACAATTAATCAGTGAAATAACTTGCCTCCAGAAGTTGTGAATGCTCCAACACTGGACGTTTTTAAGAGATTGGACAACCATTTATATGAAATGGTATACAGTGGGTGGGTGTTGCACTTGAAGACCTCCAAGGTCCCTTCCAACTCTGTTATTCTATTCTAATTGGAAACTATCTGTAAGCATGTTTGTATAGTAACTGGTAATAGATATTATTTACTTAATTTAAATATGCTGCCCCCTTTCACTTTTAAACTAATTTGATGTGGCCTTGTGCTTTTTTTATGCACAGCCCTCAGTCTTATATTTCTAAAACCAGCCTAACAGAGAATTTATTTCTTTGGATTAATATTAGGAAAACAAAACTCACCACAAACTTCCCTCTGACTTACTGTGTATTTCAGGAGGGCAGCTTTTTTTAGGGTGAGTATGAGAAGTTGGCTGTTAGATGAAGTAGATCATACCACAGTGGAAAGCAGACCAAGTCCAAGGGAGTCAAAAACAGATGTATAATCTGCAGTTGAGACTCAAGGTAGTAACAAGCAGGGCTAGAACGCAAGCCAAGTTAGGAAATCTACAAACAAGAGAACAATTGTTGAGATTAAGTGCCAGTCGCTTAGAAAGCTGTCTTCTTGTAATTTTGCCAGGGGAATGAATGAGAAAGAAAGGCTTCCCTTGAAGGACTTACAAACTGGGCAAACTCACAAAGAAAAGACATTCTTTCAAAAATGCCTTATCTTGAGTCCTGTAGATTTTTATTGGTCACATTTAGCATTTGAATGGTGACATAATACAGTAGGTGGTAAAACTGTTGTTAATAGCAAGTTTTCCTGCTAATTGGCCCCAAGCAATATCCCTGCTTTTAAAATATTCTGAACCAATTCCATCTCTTTTTCAAAAGCCAGTAAACTAAGCCTAAGTTTGTGAATTCTTGACTGTTCCCAGAGGGAGAGGTATTAGAAAACTGGGAGAGTTTTAGAATTATAGCATGCATTGCAATTATTTCATTTGAAAGAGTTTATGAAGTATTAAATTTTTTAAATTCTAGAACTCTTCTTCTCTTCATATGGTTGATCCATAAACAACTTGATTGGCTCTTTAATCCAATTTAATTTATCCAGAGCACAATTCAGTGGTAGAGTACTTCTTTGCAAAGGTAAAGTTTTGAGCTCAATTCAGGTACAAGGATAGGGCTGAAATCCTATAAGACCCCAGAATGTCTCCCCCAATCAGATTAGACAACACTCAGTTTCACAGTCCAGTAGTCTGACTTTGATATAAGACAGCTTCCATGTCAATTTGGCTCTGGGATATTCACTTATTTTTCCTTGTTAGGTCATTTCACTTTGAATATGCTTTTGCATAATACACAGCTCATTTAATCTTCAAAGGGTTTAATTAATGAATTCTTCCAGCCCAGCCCATAAATAGGGACTGCTGCCTTAGCAGATGAGAAAGCTGGCAAAAGGTTGATAAAGAGATTTCCCATGCATACTTCTGATTGTTGCAGTCAGGGCTGGATCATGGACTTTCTTGGAACAGTAAATCTAAGCTGAAGAAGGGAGGAAGAGAATTATTAATGAAAATATTTTCTCAAGTCTAAGCTATTTTTCCTTCTAATGCTATTTACATCATCACCTTCAGACAGATGGTTGCATCATTTCAATAAATGATTGGCTTATTTCAAGCTGCATCTAGTAAAGTCATCCTCCTTCAGGTTGAACTTGACACTGTGCAGTTTTCTTGGCAACAGTAAGGAAGTAGTTTGCAATGAACTTTTTCAGGATTTTAAATTCCTATTCTAGTCAACAGCCTTCATATTGCATGTCACCCATCCAGTACCAACTAGGCAATCCTGCTTAGGTTCTCTATCAAGACAGAAACAATTGACCAGTTGCTGCCACCTGCTGTGGACTCATTAATAAATTGAAAATATGACTTGGATAGTAATGTAAATTCTACTCTAAGGGCAGATTTTCTGAAAAAAAAAACAAAAACAATAGCTATGAACATATCCGTGATGAATTGCATCAGGATTCTTTTAGGACAGCATATAGTTTTGTTCACCTTGCTTGAAAAACAGGACAGCTAGTATAATAACCATCTGAAAGAATAAATGAAATTCTATACTTTCACTTATCATATTTTTTCCATACAGGTGACTATTCTATGTTCAGAGTGATGGGAATGAGCAACTAGAGTTTATTAAGCAAACTGTATATTGCTTAATGTATATTGCCATGTATATTGCTGCAGTTGTGGTGATGCTGGATCATAAATATAGATACTTGCTGTTCTTATTGTTGAGTTGAGCAGTTCAACAAATTTGATAAAAAGTGTCAGAATGCTAGTCTGAAGTACGTTCAGCTCGAGGAAAAGGCTGAAGTTGACAATTTTATTATTTTCTTGATTTCTCAAGGCATTGGGTGTTATCTAAATTTCATAAAACAAATGCCACAGTTTTTGTTTTGAATTCCAAGGACATATCATTGCTGGAATTAGTAGTTTCCTCTGGTGTTTTCTGTTTACTTTGTGACATTTGGCTTTTCTTGAAGCTAAACTCTCTATAAGTAAAATGGTTGTTATCTGAGCACTTCCATTTTAATAGCTGTAGACTTTAAATAATTAAAACAAATCAACAGAGAACTAAAATGTGTGAGATCAAAGCATAAACATGAAATACTTCAGTACAAGGGCTATTATAGTACAGGAAATAATCTTACTAATTGTGGTTCATAGTTGGATGGCATAATATCCAGATCTGTAGTTTAAAACCTAGAATTTTCCAAATGATAAAGAGAGCAGTAGAGATGTATGTAAGTAATTTTAGAATAGAATTATGATACTGGAGGAATGTTAAGTGGTTGCACAGTGTATACGTTTATATTCTTCCCTCTCTTTTTTAGTTTAGTTTTTAACTGTTTTTAATTGGTATTAACGGTTAAATTTTGTAATTGTTAATTTGAATTCTAAATTATAAATGAGTACACCGTGCTCAGGGTCACATGGAAGTGTGATGGGTGCATATAAATTGAATCAATCAATTCTCTTCAATAATCAATATAACAGTATATTTTTTCTTTCTTTTTTTCTTGTCCGTTTTGACGCTTTTTTCCTGATGCACTTCAAACAGTACAATTAGAACATACTGTAGTTTGGAAACTACATAAATGTGAGAGTGGGATAATGCCCAGACAAGATTCACTTGGTATCTATGACATGTCTTGGTCATTGTGTCTGGATGTTGGCATGGGAAGAAAGCTGTATCATCTCAGTAACAAAACATTATGGTGAGTTTGGAATAATGTGATCAAATACAACTCAGACAAAGAACATCTGGATTAACCCCCCTCCCAAGAACAAATGACTAACAGGCAGCTATGCTGCATAAAATGAATTGCTTTGACAAGTTCAGGATGAGATTTCTCTCAATTTCTGCTTCTTGTGTAAAAAAGAGCACATGTTGACCATCTTATTTTGATGCAATGAGGGGGAGCTTGTAAGTTGAAAGCTTATTTTTGCTGGGAATAAAAACACTTGGTCAGAGTTTCCACAAAAGTTGATTTACTGGACAAAGAGAAAGCTGGGGAGAAAGTGATCCTGTTGGAATTCTTAGTATGATGAGAAAGTTAAGCTGAGTGTAACCAAATCCATGTTTTGGGTTTCAAGAAACCACTTTTTAATAAACTCAAAAGAAGAATAAGAATTCCATGGCAGGAGATACTAATCGGGAAAGAAGGCCAAGATGGGTAGGAGTTCCTTAAAAATGAGCCATTGAAACAGTTACAAAAAATATGGTGTAAAAATGGGACAGTAGAGGAAGGTAGTACGCATGAACTAAAGGATTAATGGAAGACAGGAGAAATAAAGCAGATGGAAGGAAGAACAAGTTATCATGGAGGAGCATATACAAGTAGTTCAGATTTGATACCAGGAAGATTAAACTTAAAGAGACAGGGGCTGGTGACCAATGGTAGGACTAACTAAAAACACCTTTAATCAATCAATCAATCAATCAATCAATCAATCAATAAATGAGGGAGGGAGGGTATGCCAGTTGCTAAATGGAAAGGAGCTAGAACATTAAGAAAAGACAGAACTACTTTAATCCTATTAAAATACAGTCTTTTCCGAAAAGGGTCCATGTCTTCTCCCTGGCAATTAGGAAAAAGCAAGATTCAAGCTTAAGGTTGATATCATTCCTTCCAGAATAATTAGTGACCTGGATTCAGATCTCCAGGATTTTATTCTAAGATAAAAGGACTTGCTAAGTTTGTTTGTTTTTTTCCAAATTTTAAATCTGCCCATCTTCCTCTCAGAGAGACTCTTGGTAGTATACAACTAAAACGGTACAGGTAGTCCTTGACTTATGACCACAATTAAGCCCAAAATTTCTGTTAAGTGAGGCATTTGTTAAGTGAGTTCTGCCCCATTTTACGACCTTTCTTCCCTCAGTTGTTAAGTGAATCACTGCAGTTAAGTTAGTTACCCAGTTCTTAAGTGAATTTGGCTTTCCTGTTGCCTTTGCTTGTCAGAAGGTTGCAAAAAGGTGATCACATGACTTTGGGACACAGCAACGGTCATAAGTGGGAACCGGTTGCCAAGCGCCTGAATTTTGGTCACGTGACTTTGGCTGCTGCAAAAGTCATAACTGAAAAACCGTCATAAGTCACTTTTTTCAGTGCTGTTGCAACTTTGAATGGTCACTCAATGAACTGTTGGAAGTCGAGGACTGCCTGTAGTCATAATTTCATTTCAAAGTCATTATTTTTCACTTTTCCAAGAGAATGAGGGCCCATCTTACCTCAGACGGGGTGGTGGTGGTGTTCAGAGGGTGAGGGAAATGGCAGAGAACAATCTCTTCCTGGACCCACCAGTTGGAATTTGGGGGCTGATAAATTCCACAACACACCTTCCCTACCTAGCCTAGTGGGATGGGCTGATGTAATAGAATGAAGACATTTCTGTAGATAAACTGGCACCATGCAGCGCCTCAATGATCATAAACATCTTGAATTGGAGCCAGAAGCAGACTATTCCTTTTATCTTTGAGGAAATCCTAATGAATGAAGAAAGTTTTGGAGTGATTTTTGTCTCTGTCTTCTGAAAGGAGACCTCAGGTAACACAGACCACTCAATCTGATATCAATACAACAAGAAAGACACAGACTTCAGAGAGTAATTAGGACTGCAGAAAAAACAATTACCGTATATACTCGCATATAAGCCGATCTCGTATATAAGCCGACCCTTAAAAAACTGCCCCCAAATGAGGAATTTTGCAAAAACTCGCATATAAGTCGACCCCCAAATACTATGGTGTGTTGTTTGGGCTAATAACAAAAGAGTATCAATATGCAATGCACTGATGAAGGTTCATTATCAAAGCATTTGTGTAGGAAACAATATTAAGTTAATTGCCCGGTATGTAAAGAATCTGATGTTATATAATGGTAATATATGCACTTATCGTAGCAAAAGCTTGCAGAAGAGCATAAATGAGAATAAAAGCCATTATTGTTGTGTTTTACTTTTGTTTATTTTCACAAATTAAACTGTGTCTCAGAATCCTTCAAATTCATCCTCACCATCACCCTCGTCCTCAGATTCCCCAAAGAGATGTTTCCAGTCGTCCAATGTATATTTGACATGATCTTCATCCCACATTTCTTCATCTTGATCTTCATTTTCATTTTCTGCCACTTCATCACTGTCTTCATTTTCAGTTTCATTGCTATCCTCCTGCCATACAACATCATCTTCAGTGCCATCTAATTTGTTGCTGATGCAACATTTAAAAAAGGATTTCTGTACCATTTCTTGTAAAATCATATCCCATGCAGTCTTCACCCAAGACACAACTGTGGGCAAAGGAGGGCGTTTGAAGTTTTCCTTTGGCTGTTAGTTCAGCCTTGCCATCTGCCATCCACTGTGTCCACAGGTTTCGCATGTGTGTCTTGAAGGGTCCGTTCAGGCTGACATCTAGGGGTTGTAGCATTTCAGTCAACCCTCCTGGTATGACTGTCTGAATGGTGTTTGACTCCTTTAGACTCCTTTTTACCTTTTGGTTAGGTGAGCTCTGAATTGGTCCCAGACAAGCATGGAGTGTTTCTTGAGAAGACCTCCATTTCTGCGCACCCACACTTGATTTATCCATTTGATTACGCCTTCTTCATCCATCCATCCTTATGGATGCTGATGGATGAGCACACCACTGGGAAATTTGTCTTTTGGAGGGGTTTTTCGTTTGAAGATTACCATTGGGGGTAGCTTCACCCCATCTGCAGTGCAACTCAGCACCACTGTAAAATGGGTTTTTTGGTGCCCTGTTGTCTTAATAAGAACTGTTTTTTCACCCTTTTGGTTCAATGTTTTATTGCTTGGCATGTCAAAGCACATAGGGGTCTCGTCCATATTACCAATCCTGCTGAGAGGAAAATCACCAGTCTTTCGTTTATTTATCACGAAACGTTGGAAGTTCATCACCTTTTCCTCAAATTCTGATGGTAGCTTTTGGGCTATTTTTGTTCTTCGTCTTAGTGATATCCCATTTCTCTTCAAAAACCTTGTACACCAGCCCGGGGAAGCAGTGAAGGTTGAGGTACCTTGGTATTTTCCAGATTTGGCCATCTGCAATGCTTGTAAGCGCACGGCCAATCTAGACACACTGTAGCCATTCTGCCTTTGAACCTCAAACCACTCAAGAATGTTCTTTTCCATTTCAGGGAATTGCCCAGCTTTGGGCCCTCTTTTTGTACATTTTGAACTGGGGGTGCAATCCAATGTACTATCCTTTCTCCATCTTCTAATATTGCTCTCATCCACTCCAAAGGTTCTTGCTGCTTCAAGGCTGCTTGTTTCCTCTGCAGCCTTCACTACTTTTAGTTTAAAAGAAGCAGCATAAGACATTCTTTTTCTTTTAAAATCAGCCATGGGTATATTTTAATGAATTTTACTGCGGAACTTTACTAAATGCAGAGAAACTGGACACAAAGTTGCATGTGACGATCGCAAACACTAAAGCAGTCACGTGAATGACTAACCAATCAGAGCGTGTTATATCCGGTAGGAGAAAAAGCAAAATGGAGGCACCTAGAGTAAAAAGAAATGTGCTGTATGTATATATCACTGTATGGGAATATCGATATTGCGTGATCTGAGAAGTGGTGTTATATCGTCATGTCGTTTGTGTCAGAAATCAGATTTATGCGCAAATAAGCCGACTCCCAAATTTGAAAAAAAAAAAAAAGCGTTCTAAAGTCGGCTTATATGCAAGTATATACGGTACTACCAACCTGCCTTCCATCGAGGACCTGTATCCTGCATGAGTCAAAAAGAGGGCTGTGAAAATATTTACAGACCCTTCACATCCCGGACATAAACTGTTTCAACTCCTTCCCTCAAAACGATGCTATACAGCACTGCACACCAGAATAATTAGACACAAGGACAGTTTTTCCCCCGAAAGCCATCACTCTGCAAAACAAATAATTCCCTCAACACTGTCCAATTCCCACAACACTATTACTATTAATCTTCTCATCACTCCTTATCACCCATCCCTTCCCACTTTTGACTGTAGGACTGAAACTTTGTGACTTGTATCCTAAAGACTTTTATTGACTGTTTCCTAATATGATTTGATTGCATATTGTACCCTATGACTATTATTAAGTGTTGTACCTTATGATTCTTGACTCTTCACAAATGTATCTTTTATTTTATGTATACTGAGAGTATTTACACCAAGACAAAATCGTTGTGTGTCCAATCACACTTGGCCAATAAAGAATTCTGTTCTGTTCTGTTCTATTCTATTCTATTCTATTCTATTCTATTCTATTCTATTCTATTCTATTCTATTCCCTGGGAAGATTCTAAGTTAGATCATTAAATGATAGATTTGGCAGTACCTTGAAAAAGTGCCTTGTAACAGTCTAATTGTCAGGTTACTTAAAAGTTGAGAATCGCTTTCTGCAATGAAGAGCCTGGATAGAAATATTTTTAAAAATCACATTGTGTAGGATTGCATTTTGTTGTTAAGTGTTCAGGATAGGAGTAATTCCACAGCAGTCAAGTTTAATAGATAATAAACCTAATTGATAATAATCGTATTAAAATCTGGAACACCCAGAAGGGATGTCTAGGGAGATTCTCCGTCATCCAGGTCATGGTTCTCCCAAAGGTGCTTTTTCCCAAGAGGCAATTGGACTTTTTGGTTTTCCTTTGAAGATGTTTCGCTTCTCATCTTAAGAAGCTTCTTCAGCTCTGACTTCCATTCCCCCACCATCCAGTCAGAGCTGAAGAAGCTTCTTGGATGAGAAGTGAAATATCTTCAAAGAAAAACCAGAAAGTCCAGTTGCTTCTTGGAAAAAAAAAAACACCTTTGGGACAAGAAGGATCAGTGGTGGGATTCAAATTTTTTTACTACCGATTCTGTGGACGTGGTAGGGGAAGGATACTGTAAAATCTCCAGTCAGAGGTGGTATTTGCTGGTTTTACAAACTACTTAAAATTTCCACTACTGGTTCTCCAGAACTGATCAGAACCTGCTGAATACCACCTCTGAAGATGATTATTGTGGAAAGCATAATCAGTTATTGTGGTGTAGAGGAATTTATATATACTATATTTAAGGTTGTTGGTAAATAGCAGGTTTTTTTTTTTTTACAAATAATACCATGTAAATGTATTGAAGTCCAAATCTACCATCTCCTACAATTTTTGTACTCATTAGGGTGATTTGCTTCTTGTCCAGAATGTTGGAGAGCACCAAGTTGGGCAAGGCTTACAGAATAATGAAAAAAAAAAAGAAACCATTGAAGATTGGCAACTGCAATATTATGGACCACAACTTGTGGCCTATTTTACTTTGGATACATAGATTTGGGTTTTGATGAGCAACTTCCTTGCTCATAGATGCATTTAAGATAACTATCCTTGATGTAAGGTAGAAATTAGAAAAAAACACATAGAGAACAAAAATTTTAAAATCAACATGCCCTTCAGGTTTACCATTATTCATTTCTGATTCAACCGGTATAAAATCATGGGAAGCAACAGTTTATATTATATGAGTCACACCGTTTATACAGTTAGCTATGGTCCCCTTACTAGATGAAAATAACATCAAATATGTCTGTTTTTATACTTTCCTTGCATTGGTGCACGGTCTAGCCAACCATACTTGATTACCTGAGACCTGTGGTGGCACAGTGGTTAGAATGCAATGCAGCTTCCTTCTGCTGACTGCCAGCTGCCAGCAGTTCGGCAGTTCGATTCTCATCGGCTCAAGGGTGACTCAGCCTTCCATCCTTCCGAGATTGGTAAAATGAGGACCTAGATTGTTGGGGGCAAAATACTGAGTCTGTAAACTGCTTAAAGAGGGCTGTGAAGTGGTATATAAGTCTAAGTGCTACCTCGCTTGTGCCTCAGTGATTTCTGTAAAAAAAGAAGTTAGGAAAAATGCATGTTTGCCTAAATTGTTAAGTGATACTTACTTACAGGTACCTGGGGTTACCAGTATGCTAGATGAAGCTGACAGTCTAAAACAGGGGTGTCAAACTTATCACAATGTTTTCTCCTTTTGCTAAACCGAGGGTGGGCATGGCCAGCACGTGACACATTTGGCCTGTGGGCTATGAGTGTGACAAACCTGGTCTAAAACTTATTTCAATCTTTTATTGATGATAGGGCTGTTCAGCCTCCTACTGATTGGACTGAGATCCATCTTTATGCTTAGTTTAAACATAGAGATTGTTGGTAAATGCATTCCTGAATGTGTAGCAGCTTCTGTGCCTAAAAGTGCTTTTCAACAACTCTGGTTGATGTATACAGGTACTCCTCGACTTACGACCACAATTGAGCCTAACATTTATTTTGCTAAGTGAAACATTTGTTCAGTGAATTTTGCCTCATTTTATGATCCTTCTTGCCACAGTTGTTAGGTGAATCACTGCAAGTGTTAATTTAGTAACATGGTTGTTAAATGAATCTGGCTACCCCATTGATTTTACTTGTCAAAGGGTTGCAAAAGGGACACTGCAACCATCATAAATGTGTGTCAGTTGCCAAGTGTCCAAATTTTGATCACATGACCATGGGGATGCTATAAAGGTGGTAAGAGTGAAAAATGGTCATAGGTTACTTTCTTTAGTGCCATTGTAACTTTGAACAGTCACAAAATGAACTGTTGTAAGTTGAGGATTAGCAGCATCACAATATTAGATTAGTTTAAAGGCCAATGTAGTCAAGCATCTTGGTTTTTAACAATGCGCTGCCAGTTATTGATGGGAATACAGCCACTTGTAACTGTATGACTGTAACTTTGTCACTTGTATCCTTACGATTTATATTGACTGTTTCCTAGTATGATTTGATTGCTTATTGTACCCTATGACTATCATTAAGTGTTGGACCTTCTGATTCTTGACTCTTGACAAATGTATCTTTTCTTTTATGTATACTGAGAGCATTTGCACCAAGACAAATTCTTTGTGTGTCCAATCACACTTGGCCAGTAAAGAATTCTATTCTTAAAAAAAAAAGAATGTAGATTTTTTTCTCACAATATAACCACAACTGTATTTTTATTGTGTTGCAGTTGTTTGTATTCCACTAATAATAATCATCATCTTAGAGAAAGAACTGGGAAAAAAACACAAAATACAAAGACCAGCAAATAGAACAACTGTGGCAAAAGAAAGCAAAGATAGTAGCAATAGTAATTGGTGCCTTGGGTGCAATCTCAAAACATTGGAAGCACCGCTAGAATAACACCAATATTGACAAAATCACCATCAGTCAATGCAAAAGGCAGCTTTACCTTGGAACAGCTTACATCCTGTGACAATATGTTTGACACTATCAAACAATAACTTCTTGGGAAGAACCTGATAGGTGGATAAAAATGCCAAATTCAGTCTAACTATCTGGCTGACTGTGGCACCAAACCATAATAATAAATATTGATGTGGAAATTCACAAGAAAATACACTCAATTATCACTCCAACAACTATATGGAGAGCGATATTGTTTCAGTAGGTGGCAGCACCTGGTTGATCTTGTTTTAGCTGAAAATATTAGCAGGATCAGGCCTGAATAGAAATCATCCTGAGAATAAGATTACCCTGGGTAATCCCAGAAGCAGCAATGGGAAACTATTTCCTTACTGTTGCTAAAAAAAAACTTTCTGGGAAGATCCATGAGTTGTCAGAAGTTGATTGCAGACTGAGGGAAATGGTAACTGGGGGTAATGCAGAGCTCTCGTGATTAGTAGCTGGTATGAAAGTTAGTTCTCACCCAGTCAGAAAAATAATCTATGATAACTGATCCATTGATTGTATACAAAAAAAGAACAGATAGAAACAATATGGCCTGAACCATGCAAAGAATTTAAATACTGTTCCGATAGAAAAAGATTGTTTTTGAATCATAGCAATTGTTGAAATTCTTTGGTTATTGTTTCTATTACTTTTTCCAATACATATGATTCATCTGTCATCAGAAACTGTTGAGAGACAAATTTATGGAGAATAACATAAGAGTGTTTATGGAGTGATACCACATTTTAAAGCCATCTGTGTTCATGGCCATGGTCTATATATCTTCTAGAAGCAAATTCCATAGTTTAAGTATGAGTTGCCTGAAGAAATATTTCTTAGCAAAAAAAAATAAATGAAATGGTGTGTTCCTTTACCTCCTTTTTCCAGTATTTTTTTTTCCAATTCCTACTCTAGTCTTGAGATTTCTCACATCCTTTTTCTCTAAGAAGTAATCAGGGCTGACCCTATTTAGTTTTCTTGAGATCAGCCACAGCTAGTTAAGTACCATCATCAATTGTGGTTCTGCCTCATTTTAGTGCTCTCCCAATGTTAATTTAAAAAAAAAAAAAAATTCCAGCGTTCTTTTGCATTCTATCTGGTGGTTGAAAAAGAAAAAAAAATTAACTAGAAAAGCTGGTGTCCCCTATAGGCCAGGGGTGTCAAACTCAATTTCATTGTGGGCCGCATCAGGGTTATATTTGATCAGGGTGGATGTAGCCAGAATGGGCATGGCCAGCTTGATGTCATTCATATTGGGGCACCTGTGGTGGCCTGATCTCTCTGCCAGCAAAAACGGGCTCCTGAGCTCTGTTTTCGGCTGCGACAGCCTCCTGCAACCCTCTGTCAGCGAAAATGGAGCTCAGGAGGGCCCCCACAATAATCCTGAGCTCCAATTTGCTG
This sequence comes from Laticauda colubrina, assembly GCA_015471245.1. Taxonomy (NCBI): domain Eukaryota; kingdom Metazoa; phylum Chordata; class Lepidosauria; order Squamata; family Elapidae; genus Laticauda; species Laticauda colubrina. The sequence continues at coordinate 184,572 of BLBF01000049.1, read as the reverse complement.
GCAGGGGAACCACATTCCCCTGGGTCAGTCCTTCACTGTTTCCAGAGTGGCCCCATGGGCCAGATTTAAGCACCCCATGGGCTGGATCCGGCCCCTGAGCCTTAAGTTTGATACCCTGCTAAATGCCCTCCCAGAAACTTCAGTGAGAGTGGATACTAAGATGGACCAATTAAACCCATTTCTGCCTGCCCACTGTTAGGAATAGCAATATTCTAAAGTCTACAGGAGATCCGGAGATGATCAGTAATGTATATCTGGTTTATCATCCTCTATATTGTACTTTGTATTGTATACATTGTACATATATATTGTACTAGGTACTATATTGTACTGTATATATTTTAGTTTAGTTAGGGTTTATGAGTCTGAAATTCAGACTGGATTGGCTTGGTTTCTCAGTCAGGGAGCAAGAGTGAACAGATCCTTCCCAACATCTGGCATGTCCATCTAATTTGAATAACCAGTACTTCGCAAAGTTTCTGCAAAGATTTAAAATGTGTTGTGAGCAGTAATATCCTCCTCTCCCATGGATACATTCTCTTTTCTACCAGGCATTTTTTTTGTGAATGGATAGATGTTAATTCTGCCATTGGATATTTTATGGGTCATTGAAGTATTATTGGATTTGATTTTCTTTCTGCAGTGGAACATGACAAGGAGTTTTATCATCAGCGCAGTCATCGTCGCGAGTTCCGATTTGACCTCTCTAGGATCCCTGAGGGTGAAGCAGTAACTGCAGCTGAGTTTCGAATTTACAAGGACTACATTAGAGAACGTTTTGATAATGAAACATTCCAAATCAGTGTCTACCAGGTCCTCCAAGAACATCCAGGAAGGTGAGTGACTAAAAGACCTCATTTGAGTTGGTGCTGGAAACCTAAGAGACTGTAGAATGAAATATAATTCAGTAGTTTCTGTAACGAGGGAGAGGGAGAGAGAGGGGGGGGAAGGGAAAGAGAGAGGGGGGAAGAGATGAGGGGAAGAAAGAGATGAGAGAGAAAGAGAGAGAGGGAGAGAGAAAGAGAGAGATGAAAGAGAGAGATGAGAGAGAGAGTTTATGTCTGTGATGCCTATTATTTAGTATCTCCTCATCTAAAGACTCAGGGCTGAATGTGTGAAGAGATCTTCTGAAACTTCCTTTGTTGAGATGATATGGAAACTCTGTTTTTAGCAGTTGACTTCCAGAGGCTGTTTCTGTTCAACTTAATTATCCCCCTTGAAATGCAACTACACATGTGTATTTAATGTAGTAGCTTTGAAGTACTAATCAAGAATTGAGGTGTAAGCCTTTGAAGAGCAGTTGGTTTAATTAATGTAGAACTTGCTTATGAAATAGGTAGTAAGATTAGGCCCACTCCATGCAGAGTAAAAGACAGCTTGGTGGCTCTGTTGCTTCAGCTCCACTGAGTTCCTCCATGGCTTGCCAAACAGGACTCATTTTGCTAAACTTTCAGAATGGTCTTATTTTCAGCCTATCAGAATGGCCGGAGTTGCAGGATCTCCTCCTATCTGAACCATATTGAAATTCCTTACCCTTCTTGAGGATGGCTTAATATGGTTGACTTTAGCAATGACATTCCAAAGATAGATTTAAATATAGGAAAGCAAATTCCAATTGAAAGTTAGAAAATAGTAACAGAGCACTGGATACTGGATAGCGGAATCAATTTTCCAGATAGGTTTAGACTTGCTGTCACTGTTTGAGCAGAGGATCTGTCAGTGTATCCCACACTGAGGAGTCAATCAGAATAGAGCTGGAAGGGACTTTGGAGGTCTTCTAATCCAATCCTCTGCTGAAGCAGAAGACCCTATGCCATTTCAGACAAGTGGCTGTCCAGCTCGAAAAACCTCCAGTGATGAAGCACCTACAACTTCTGAAGGCAAGCTGTTTCATTGGTTAATTGTCCTCACTGTTAGGAAGTTTCTCCTTAATTCCAGGTTGTTTCTCTCCTTGATTAGTTTCCATCTGTTGTTTGTCTTGCCTTCTGGTGATTTGGAAAATAAGTTGACCCCCTCCTCTTTGTGTCAGCCCCTCAAATACTGGAATACTGCTATCATGTCCTTCTTTTCTCTAGACTTGCTGAAAACAACAATCCCATCTGATTCCATGGTTCTATTTACTTGAAGTATTGCAATGCCTGTAAGACATTTTAATAATGATGTGGTTGGTGGCATGTAAAATATGGATGGAAACTTTAGCTATTTGTTGTGTCTGTTCTGTAACCCGGTCAGGTTTTCAGATCAGTTACTTATATCAGAGCCAGTAAGCAATCTAAAGTTCATTCAGGAGTTCAAACAAAAGGTCTAGCTGTAAGCAGACTCTAAGGCTAGGCCAAAGGTCAACATCAGTGTATCAGCAACTAAGATGCTCAACTGGAGATCAGAAGAGAAGCTTTTGTAGAGTTGCCACTGATGAATAACTCTCATGCCAGTCTGTTTCTCAAGAGAGCATTCCTTTGAAGCTGTTGGTGCTCTCTGAGCTTGGTGGTTTTGCAGGCTTCAATCTGGTCCATCACAAGGACCTAGAGGCTTAATCTTCCAAGCATTTGGATTCATGCTAGAGCGCATCCTCATTCAGGTGTAGCACAAGTCTGAAAGTTAAAACTTCTGGTCCTTGTGATGGACCCAGATTGGATCCTGCAACATTATCATGAGACATTGATATTTGCCTTCATTGGTGGTTTTCTTGCAGATGTTTCATTACCAAACTAGGTAACACCACAGGGTATTCCTTTGCCTAGCTATTACCATCTCTTTTGCTGCCCATCATCCCATTGATGATGGGCATCCCATTGAGCCAGGTGGCACAGTGATTAGAGTGCAGTGCTGCAGGCTATTTCTGCTGTCTGCCGGCTGCCTGCAATTTGGAAGTTCAAATCTTATCAGGCTCAAGGTTGATTCAGCTTTCCATTCTTCCAAGGTGGGTATAATGAGGATCCAAATTGGTAGGGGCAATAGGCTGACTCTGTAAACTGCTTAGAGAGGACTGTAAAGTGGTATATAAGTCTAATTGCTATTGCTATTGATTTTGTCCCACCAAAAGATCTGTCTCAGGAAACAAACGTGAAGGATCTCCTCTAAATAAACAGGAGCTGCCTACTCCATTTAGGGGGTCATAGTGAAGATATCTCAGGAGCTTCTAATCTTCCTCCAAAGAGAAATCCTTTGAGGTAAGAGTAGGCGATGCTACTCAAACCTTCCTACAGTTTACTTCTAAGCAAGACACATGTATTCTGTAAATCAATAGATAGATATCATAGCATTTAGACATTACTTCACAGTGCTTTACGAGCCCTCGAGAATCGAATTAATCTGCAATACTGTATTCTAATCACTGTGCCATCACAATAAGTAGGCATGCAGGCAGGTATTCAATGTATTAATTGGCATACCTTTCCTTTTTAATTTATCTTTGTTTAGTATCCTGATTAAACAATAAATCAAGTCTAATTTTGGGATTAAAAATAGGAGATGAAGCAAACAAATTATTTAGTTTGAAATGACTTTCATAAAATGGACACTTCTTCCAAGGTTGCTAATCCACTAGTGCTGCTGATACCAGGACAGAAAAGTTCCAAATAAGTGTGGGAAAGATGATTCCCTTTGATCTCTCTTCCTGAGAGGGTTTCCCTCCAGGCTTGTTGTGTACATAAGAATCTAAGTAACTGCAGGAAAACAGATGCATTGTACAGCTGACTCATGGCCTGCTCTGAGCCATGCCATGCCTTCGTTTCAACAAGGGAATTGAAATGAAAAAAGGAGAGGGGTAGCTTTTTCCCATATAAGGTTAACCCAAGTAATAATTTTCAAGAAGCGTCTGCCCCATTCCCCCAAAAAGTAAACATTCATGAAGTAGGTTTGTGAGTAATAGAAGATGGTCGAATCAAGCAAGTCAAATGAAACCCTGGAAATTCCACATCAGAGCTCAAAATTTAAGGCTGAGTGTTGTGCTTTGTCATCCATGCTTCCTGTTATTGATCCTGATTTGAAAGTTCATCAATGAATTTCAACGTTAGAGCCTGGCTGACAAACATTGAAGTATTGGTACAAATTGGTAGAGAAGCCACAAAGCTTTGTGTTTGTTTCTAAGTTGACTCTGTCAAAGGGAAGGGAGAGTTTGATGCCCCAATTTTCAAAAGACCACCCAAGGAATATAGAAGAATGTCCTTGATCAATTAGCAGATTGCTCTGCCTGACAGCAGAATTCATGCAGATGTCTTACTTGTTACCTTACAGATAATTTATGAAGAGGCCAGATGCGATTGGGGAGAATTGGAGTTTTTACTCGTATAACTAACTACTGTTACTCTTAAATCTAGAGAAACTCATAGATGACCTTGGAGAAGGTCTGTGGCAATTGTTAATAAAATATATAGCCCAGGAAAACAAGGAAGCATGAGAAAGAAAATCAAGGTTGCTCCATCTTGACAGCCTTAATATAAGAGAGAGGGAAGAACAAGGCTGCCAAACCTTTAAGATTCTGTCACTACAATAAAATAAAATTCTAATATTTCTTGTGGTATCTGTTTCTTAGGGTGGCCTGCCTTGAAGGGCTGACATGGAGTTCCTTGTCTCTTGTGTGTATTTATTTTAAGAATATACAGGACACTTTTGTTCCATTTGCAATGCAAAATATTCTCAAAACCATAAATCTTCAGAAAGACTCTAGCAGCCAGCAACTGTTTTAGTGGGGGCACTCTGATGAGATGATCAGAAATAATTGCCACATTTTCTTGAAAAGTGGCTGGACGCTTTACCATAATCAGTCTTTCTAAGATGCAGCCACACTTGGGTCTTCCACATGTTGCTTACAGACCTTGGGGCCCCCAGAGACTGCCTATGCTATCTGATTTGTCTAAAATACGATTTTAATTTAAAAAGAGAGTGAAATGATAGCACGCCATAAAGCAGATTACTCGCCTGAAGCACAATTCATTTCCAGGAATGTTTCTGGGCCTCACATATATAATAAAATTGTTATAAAGTAATGAGCAACCATGGCAGCCATTTATAAGAATGTCTCTTTCATAATTTCAGATTTGTCCACAAGCCCCACGAGATTATCATTTTAAGATCTTGTCTTAAGATATGCTTTTTATTAAATCAAGATTGCCGTTCAGGAGTTAGGCCTTGTCCTCCAGATTATCTGAATAAGCATTCTGCGGTGTATGTAACATCTTTATAGTACACTAGGATTCTTTTGAACATGGAGAAGCAATTGTCAGGTGCAGAAAAAGTTCTCTAAAGATAAAAAGTGTGCAATTCATTGAGGATAGATAGGATTAGGACTTTATTAGGGAAAGTACTTTTTAAATTGTGAAATATTTTCATCTTGATCAGATTTGCTGATCAAATTGATTACATCACATTACTTTATCTTGTGCTTGAATATCTACAGAAAGATCTTTCAGTTGGGAACTTGGAACATTTCCCCAGCTCCTTAAAAAAAAACCCTTTGGTAGCTGGCTGTTATATGAGGATCAATGTCATAAAATGTAACAAAAGCTTTTGAAAGATCAGCTTGGCATCTCTGCCCTAATTATCCAGAGTTGTGAGGGAGATGGGCAGTCCTAAAAATGGGTAGACATCGAGATAGACAGAAAGACAGACAGATCTGAGTCCAAGGGTTCCTGGATATAAAAGCAGATACTTAAATTATCATTTCATGTTCTTGATCTGAATTGCATATGTGAGGTGGAAGCAGATAAAAAAACCACCAAAAGATTCGTTGATCCAAGGAAAACAAGGTTTTATTCACGTGTCTGCAGAGACGGGTTCCCTCAGGCATTGAAGGAACCCAGAGCAAAATTCAAGCAGCATTTTTATACCCTAACTGTCCGCCCCCTCGTACGAGGGCTTGGCTCACATTCTTTCTGTTTTCAAATTGACACATATATTTCGAAGGTTCATACTAGCTCCCTATCTAGCAAAAGCAGTTACACGGTTTCTGACATCGCAGCACTTTATTACAATTTCCCATTGTTCTAGCCTTATCTTGTTTTTTTTCTCTTGTGCACAAACTGGAACACTTTCTTATTTAGCAGAGCTACTGAGTTTGAGACACACTTCCTTATTTAATTCAGTGGGTCATCCAACATGACTTCGGTTCTGCTCACACATACATGACATGGATCAGAAGCACAGAAAAACATCTTTCTCTGCTGCCATCCTGTGACTGTCCATCATTTTTTTGGCCAGATGTAATCCTAGAGATCTCATTCAGCTGGAACCTGAATTAAGTAGAGCAGGAGACCTATTTTTCTCAGTTCTAAAATAAGTCTCAGTTTTAAAATAAGTCTTTTACTCAGGCCCAACTAGTTCATGGTGCTAGTGACCTCTACACAGAGTACCGTACTCATAACAATGCAGGGAGTCAAAGGGAAGACTAAAGGTAGAATTTCCAACCAAACAAAACAGCACTAAAAGTAATTTTAAAAATGAAACCAATCCTGATAGTTTTATCTATTCTTTCCCTGTTAAATTTACTTCTCGCGGGTTTTGAAGCAAAGGGCCTGATCCCAGAAAATCTTTTAGCTGCTTTTAGAGATTATAACCTACCAGACTGAGGGGGGGGGGGGGGGTGTCAGATTGTCATTTTCAGTCCAAAACCTCCCAAGCCGTACCTCCCCTCATTGATAGAGGGCAGTAGGTTTTAAATATTATAAAATATTTAGAGTAATCATCCAGCCTGCAGCAATCAACAATGATTAGAGTAGTTGAAAATTCTGGGTATTTATGTCTTGGTATCTGGAGGCTTCACAGGATATGGAAAACCAGTCTGATTGTTAGTCTGATCCAGAATAGCTTATATATTGTTCGGGTATTTTCCCACGTCGTTATAGTGGTGCTTTTAAAGCTTTTAAATGCTTTTAAAGCACCACTATAATGATGTGGAAAAATACCTGAACAAAGCTGAATACCATACATATAAAGACCAGTGAAAACTTAAGAAAACGTGTGTGTGTGTGTGTGTGTGTGTATGCGCATAGCCTTGCAAGACAGCTGTAATTGGCCTTTATTTGTTTTAAAAAGGCCATCAGACTATCATTGCATGTATTTATATTATTATAACCTGTCCAAAAGTCAAATTAAGTTGAAAATAATCATTCCCCCAAGAAGGCCAGGTCACATCGCCCGACGGATGCAAAACCTATGTAAAAAGGACACAGCGGACAAGCAAATTTTCCATCCGTTGTTATCCTCTCTCAAAAGTGCCCCAAATTTGCATAAACAGAGCGGACAACAACGGGCGGTGGGAGGATGTATCGCGGATGTAAAACGGATGCTGAACAGAAGCCTAGCGGATGAAAGCAGATGGAAGCGGATGGCATGTCCGCAGGGCTTCCAGGGGAGCATAACAAAGTGGATGCATAGCGGAAAGAGTGGATGCGTAGCGGATGAAGTGGATGCAGAGCGGATGCGTAGCGAATGCAGAGCGGATGCAGAGTGGATGCAGAGCGGATGCGTAGCAGATTCCTAGCGGATCACTGCACATGCGGGAAGGATGCATTGCGTCAGCTCCACGGATATAAAAGGAGGCAGCTCGCAAGCAGGTCACCATTCAGAGGAAAGACCTGCTGCCAGACACATCTTCATCAGAGACCATGGGGAAGAAGAGGAAGCCTGTGCCATCTTCTGCCAGCCCTGGCAAGAGGGATAGATCCACCATCCCACCCCCTGACACTGACTCTGCTGCTGTTGCTGGTGGTGCTGCTGCTTCTTCTTCTGGTGCTGGTGCTGCTCCTGCTGCTGCTGCTGCTTCTCCTGCTTCTGGTGCTGGTGCTGCTTCTCCTGCTGCTTCTCCTGCTGCTGCTGTGGTGGACCAGCCCCAAAGCCCTGAAAGTCCTGATGATGAAGGCCCTGCCAGAGGGAGGAAGAGGCAAGGCAAGGAGAAGGAGAAGGGAGAGAGGAAGCAGTACTCCATCGCAGAGGAGCATGAGGAGGAGGTGCTGGAGTGGCTGAGGGAGAACAAGTATATGTGGAGGAAGGGCCACAGGCTCTATCGAGACACCAAGCGAAAGCAGGTGGCTTGGAGACAGAAGGCGGAGAGCCTGGGCTACACTTCAGATGTCCTCCTCGGGTGGTGGAAGCATATGCACACCTGTTACGGGAAGCTGCATCTGAAGAAGTCTGGCCAGGCCGTGGTCAAGCTCACCGACCGGGAGACCTATGTCATGGCAAAGTGCAGCTTCCTGGAGGGTGAGGTCTGCCACCGAGGAGCAGCCCCTCTGTCTACCCTCACTCTCAGGCAGCCCACAGACAGCCAATCCTCTTCTGGCCAGGAGACAGCTACAGTGTCCGGGCAGGTGTCCACAGAGCGCCCCACGACAGAGACCCCCCCAACAACTGCACACCCTATGCTGGAGGACGTAGAGAATTCTCTCACACACATGGAGCAAGAAGTAGCAGCGACCACCAGGGACCAGCCCACACCCACCCTCAGCTCCACCTCCACAGAAAGCAGGCAGAGAGGCAGACTGGAGGGACAGAGCCACACTGTCCTGCTGGAGATCAGGGACACCATCAAGACCAGCACAGATCTCCTCTCTCAGCTGGTACACTTCGAGATTCTATCCTAAAACCGCAAGCCCTTCCTCACCTATGTGAGCCAGACCCTCATGGACATGCCCAAGCCCCAGTACCAGGTGATGAGAGGATCACGTCACTGCTGCACCACCCTCCAGGCCCAGCTGAACCTGCTCCCACCCACTCCAGGTCTGCTCCTCCACCCCAGGCGATGTCACAGCCCTTCCACGGATTTCAACAGCCCCTCTCCTACCAAGGCTACAGCTACCAGGACTTCCCTCAACAGAAGCAGCCCTTCCCAGTCCAGGCACAGGTTCCTCGCATGCCACCGATGCCACCGATGCCACAGACACCACAGATGCCACCGATGCCACTGATGCCACCGATGTCACTGATGCCACCGACACCACCGATGCCACCGATGCCACAGATGCCACAGATTCCACCGGCGCCACAGATGTTTCCTCCCATGCCACAGATGCCTCACCTCGCCCAGCTGCACACCAGACATCCCCACTACACTCCTCCTTCCTCCACCCCACAGCCAAGCCCGGCCTCAGAACATCTGTCAACAGTCCTGTGCCTGACATCCCAGGTCCTGGATGAAGGGCCTCAACCTCACTGGGCTGAGCCAGCTTTCTGAGAGCTTCCTGAACACACCATCTCCTGTTGTCCTCTCAGGGCCAGGCACCCCAATGGTGCCTCAGACCAGCACTCCAGCCACTGCCACCTCCACAGTCCCTCTCCCCTTTACACCTGAGACCATGGACATGCCTCAGAGTGACTGAGAACATTGCCAGAGACTGAGTTGTTACCTGTTGACTTTATCATTGCTTGGGACACTTTTCTTGGTTCCTTTTGCTTTTTAAATAAAGTCCTACACTTTACTTAACTGTTCTTAATAAAGGTTATCTTTGCTTCACACACTTGGGTCATTTCTTTTACTTAATAAAGTGTTGGTGGAAAGTTTTAGAAAATGGTTAAGCCTTTGCATGCTTATGGGATGGGCAGGAATACCTGTGGGATGGGTAATAGCTGTGGGATGGGCAAGGATACCTGTGGGATGGGTAATAGCTGTGGGATGCGTAATAGCTGTGGGATAGATAAGCCTCCAGTGCAAGCATAGTGGGACTGTGTGGTCCACCCTCCCAGGTGCCACACCTATGGCCCTTTATTATCAATAACAATTTAATCATTGATCCACACATTTCAACATAAACAAAACTCTTTATTAATGCCCTATTCATTGTAAGGCCGCTCAACATACATGGCACAATCTCATCAGTGTGATGAGACAGGCTGAAGGAAGCATCCATTAAGCATTTACCATCCTGTCTTGCCACTCCCCTGCTCCAGCTGGGGAGTTGCACCAGTGTTTCAGGAGGTTGCGCTGCTTCTTCCCCTCACGTGAAGCTCTGTTGGGGCCTGGTACATCCACAGTGTCGATCAGGTTTCACCCTTGACTCCATTCACCAGGCTCCATGTCCCCATTGCCTTGTTGGTGGTCCACAAGCCTGTTCTGCAAGACTGGATAGCGGGTGCGCAGGATGCAGCAAGCTTCCACAATGCTCCTCACAGTCTGTGGGCGATGTTGCATGGTGGTGAGAAGTACCTGGAACCTGTTGGCCAGGATGCCAAAGGCGTTCTCCACCACCCGTCTTGCCCTGGACAGCCTGTAGTTGAAGATCCTCTCTTCACGGGTGAGGCATCTGGAAGTGTAGGGCTTCATGAGGTAGGTTCTGAGGGAGAAGGCGTCATCCCCCATGTTGAAGTAGGGCACATCTTGTGTGTCGTTGGGCAGGGGGTCTGGATCTGGGAAGCCCATGATGAGGTTGCATTCCAGCCCCTCCTTAAGGTCAGTGGCGTTGTATACCTGGGCATCTGAAGCTGACCCGTTGCCTGAAGCATCGATATACATGAACTTGTAGTCAGCATCGACCATGGCAAAGAGGATGATGAAGCCCTTGTAGTTGAAATAAGTGGACCCTGACTTGACTGGAGCTTTGCAGGCCATGTGCTTCCCATCTATGGCTCCAACGGTGTGGGAGAAGTTCCACCTCTGATACCACTGTTCTACAAGTTTCCTCCATCCTTGTTCAGTGGAGGGGTACTGGAGGAGCTCCTCCTTGTATTCTTCGATAATGGCCTGCACCACTTCTCTGGCCACAATGCTGATGGTGTTGTGTGGCACCCTCCAGGCATACTGCATGTTTCTGTACGTGGTCCCGGAGGCCAGGTGGCACAGAGTCAGTGCCACCTTCAGTCCAGGGTCCAGGCTGGGACAGAAGTTGGTGTTTGCCTTGGTCAACCTAGGTCTCAGACGCTCCACAATTTCATCAAACATGGCTGGCAGCATCCTCATGAAGTTCTGGAATGCATGAGTGTCTTCGTTCCTCAGCTCCACCATCAGATTGTCATAGAGTCCAAACTCCGCTCTTCTCCCGATCCATCGTCTTCTACCGATCCACCCAGACACTTCTTGGTCGCCTCCTTTTCTTCCCGTAGAAAAGGTGAAAGAGCCTGAAGAGGGCTTGGTTCTGGTGTTGAATGATGGCAGCTACCAAAAGGAGCGTGCGATGATCCATGGTGGAGAAGAATGGATGCTGTTGAAGAGCAAGAGCAAGGCTGAAGAGGTCTGCACACCAGGGCTGCTGGACTGAAAGTGAGATCCAGGTGATTTCCTCCCCCTTTTTATAGTAAATGTCGGTTTTCCGCTAGGTGTCCTTCCACGTACTCCAGGCATCCTCCAGACATCCTAAATATCCGAGATACGTCCCCTATATGAACGTTTTTTCCGTTTTAATGCTTTAAATCCGAGCTGCATCCGCTTTCATCCTTTCTACGTCCATGCTACAAACGCTGTGTGTCCTTTCCGCATCTGTTTCGCTTCCTCCCTGTGTCCGTTTTCCACAGGAGCAGATTTGAGTTGCGTGGATGTGCAGCGGATGCCTAGCGGATATAGCGGACGCGTAACAAATGACAACGGACGTATAACAGATGTTCCCCATATGCGTAGCGGATGTAGAACGGACGCGTTGGATACTTCATCCTCTCAAAAAGTTTTATGCAGCTCAAAACTTTTTGAGCGGATGAAATGTCAGTAGACGGATGCTGGATGGATAGAGAGTATGAAAAACGTATGCAGTGAGTACACAACCGATGCATCATGTTTTCCAGCGGATGGCAATCTTTTTTGTCCGTTTTACATCCTCTTTGCATCCGTTGGTGCAGTGTGACATGGGCTTTAGGTCAAGTATGCTTTAGCAGTTAGAACAGCACTCTAGCAGTATCTTTCTTTTGGCTTTCTCTTCAAGCGGTTTCTTTCCTGCTAAATTGAGCAATTTGTTGTGATATTATCTGAATGGAATAAAGAGGATTCTACAATGATTTCTATTAAAATCTAGGAAGCTGTTAGAAAGTGAATTGGTGTCCAAAATGCCTGATGTTTTTGGGTTCGATTTGTTAAAGCATGAAGATAACCAAATAATAGAATAGAATAGAACAGAACAGAATAGAGTAGAACAGAACAGAACAGAACAGAACAGAACAGAACAGAACAGAATAGAATAGAATAGAATAGAATAGAATAGAATAGAATAGAATAGAATAGAATTCTTTATTGGCTAAGTGTGATTGGACACACAAGGAATTTGTCTTGATGCAAATGCTTTCAGTGTACATAAAATAACCTCATGGTAGATGTCGGGTTCCACCTTCTGATTCTATATTTTCAGAATTTATTGTGCATACTTTTTTATAAAAAAAAATAGGACATTGTTCATCTCTTCCGTACATATCCAAATATTCTAAAAAATCCAATGGACTTTCTATTACACCTAGAAACCTGAATATTTAGATGGGTTTTAGGTGGGCCAGCATGAAACTATAATGGAACTGATGAGATAAAAACATTATTCCTCTGTTATTTTGGTCCTCCGGTATGTCAGAGGATCTGTTCATCATGTTTGGCAGATTCCATGCTTAGCTCAATTACTTTTAATTAAAAACCACATGTAAAAATGCCATGCTGTAAAGCCAAGCCCCAAGTCTGTAGCCCCATTTAAAGACTCTAGTCTCAAGAGTGCTTCCTGACTCTTCACACCCTATACTATGGAAACATTCTTATGAAATAAAATGATAAGGAGTTTGCAACCCAATACATGATCTTCCAAGAATAGGACAAGGTCAGCAGAAGTGGCAAAGAGCATGAAAGAAAACTAAAGCAGGTGATTGGGAATATTCTCCTTTGCTTGCCTTCTGGTAAATCCCATCTACGATGCCTGGTAATTTTTAAAAATGCCCGTAAAGTGCTTTCAGAATTTACCTGCACAAAAAATATGAATACCTCTGCTCTGCCAGATGGTTGAGTATTAGTGTGACACCCATAAAACCTTGATGATAATTGCCTCATTAGTTTTCATCTGCAACCCAACAGGACAGACACAGATTTCAGAAGATAATTAGGACTGCAGAAAAAAAACAATTACTACCAACCTCCGTTCCATTGAGGACCTGTATCCTGCATGAGTCAAAAAAAGGGCTGTGAAAATATTTAGACCCTTCACATCCCGGACATAAACTGTTTCAACTCCTTCCCTCAAAATGATGCTATAGAGCACTGCACACCAGAACAACTAGACACAAGAACAGTTTTTTCCTGAACTCCATAACAAATAATTCCCTCAACACTGTCCAACTATTTACAAAGTCTGCATTACTATTACTGTTTACCTTCTCATCACTCCTTATCACCCATCCCCTCCCACTTGTTACTTTATGACTGTAACTTTGTTACTTGTGTTAAGCCTGGGTTCCCCAACCAGGGTTAGGTAGACAAGCTAAACAGAATGTGCAGCGTTAGTCAGATAGGCACACAGATCAATGAGTGAGCTAAGCTTGTATGTTTATTAACATACAGTAAAAATAACAGATACGCTTGTGCTATCAAGAATATAGTTTATTCCAGTATAAGTTTATGGCATAGTCAGATAACAGTCCAAATATCATTTACCATGTAGTCAGTCCATTCAGGGATATTCAGTTAGCAAAGTCCATGTAGAATATCCTATGTCAGTTCACTTACAAATCAGTCCTTTGTCGTCTCTCCCGTTCGAGCAATGCAGTCTTGATTCCAAGCAGTAATCAGGGATCATCAAAGCCAGAGAGAGAGAGCAAGCCGTAGTCTTGCTACTTTTATATTGTTTTCTTAACCACTCCTTTAATTGCTATTTCACAGTTAAAGCTGTATACACTCTAACATACACTAACTATGATTCATAGTTATTATTTCACCTAAACCAGTTAGGGTAGATATCTTCTTGAGATATCTTAAAACCATTATTTGTTTTATTTATTGTCAATCCTAGATACCTTTTAATTTCACCTAAATGCTTTAATTTTATCTTTTTGGCTAATAATGATATAATCTCATTAGCTTCATTATTAGTCTTAGTTATTAAAGCAATATCATCAGTAAATAATAATAATAATGACACCGTTCCATTATTTTCTCTTTTAAACACACACGGATCTGCTAAACCAGATTTAAAACCTATATTGTTTAACTCTTTAACAATATATTGGTTCCACTCAAACCCAGATTGTTTCAACCCGTAAAG
>BLBF01000049.1:153932-167175 GCA_015471245.1 Laticauda colubrina | reverse complement strand
AAGAAAGAAAGAAAGAAAGAAAGAAAGAAAGAAAGAAAGAAAGAAAGAAAGAAAGAAAGAAAAGAGAGAGGGGGAAAGAGCGAATTTTAGTGAGTTTTTGTTTATTCTGAGAAAGTTTGGTTAAATGAAGCAATGCAAGAAAGGCTAAAGTAATCCATTAGCCTCCGGTATTCTGTTATCTGCTTTCCTTCCTGACATTATATTGGAGCAATAGCTGACTTTGTAAAGTTAACTTGATTTCTTACATTCTGGTTCATATCCTGCTTTTCTCATTACTGTGGCGATTTGAAGAAAACTCTTATGCAGCTTGATTCTAGACATACATGCTTGGCAGTAAATCCTGCACAGTTTATCAGCCACCATAGCTAAGGAAATGTTCAATGAATATAGACTCAGAGGCCATAGCTAGCTAAAGCATATTTGCATCTTTTCATCTGAATGAAGGGTATTGCTTTAAACTTAATACAACTATCTTCTTCTCTAAAGTCTTCATGAGAATCCATCAAAGTGACTGCGAAGGAACTTCCACTATAATGAGATTAGAACCTAAGATAGGGAGCTACTACTGATAGGAATAAGAGCTTTTTTTTTTTAACTTAAAACAAGGCTCCCCAACCCCTGGGCCACAGCCCACTTCCGGGCCATGGCTTACTGGAATCGGGCTGCATGAGACCTGGACCAGTGCACATGCACACATGCAGCTACGCTCACATGAATGGTGAGCCAGTATGCAGGCAAGTGCGTCATCCCACTGCTTGTGTGGCCCAGTTCCCCTCTCTCCCCCATAGCTAAGCCACCAAGCTACAAAGATTGTGGACCACTGACTGAAAAGATTTATTAAATTATATTAAATCTATTTCTTAAATTATCTATAAAATGCTGTTTAAGAAAGAAAAACAGTGGCTGCTAAATCCTCTGTCAAATGTTTCCAAATCTTTACTTCCAATATTTCAAATGAACGATTTGGCCCAGCATTACTGAACAACTTAACAGATTAAATATTACTGATATTATAAGCATTATTAACTAAATGAGTATGATAGGGAGCTAAACAATTGCCATATTTTTGGTGATCACAGCGTGCCTTAGAGAAAACCATTGGATGCTGTTATTGTTTGGAAGTGGTATGAATAAATTTCCTCTGAAAAATCAGATGGTTTTCTGGTCTTCTATCCTGATCAGTTAAATGATGGTGGGATTTTTTTTTTTTTAAAGAATTTTATTAATTTAAAAAAAACAAACATACAAACAAAACACAAAACATAAAGAACATAAAACATCTTTTTGGAAAGCAGTTTGATCCCAGGTTACATCTTTTTGTACAGACATAAATTCAAGTTCATGCTTACTTTTATATAGCATTCTATATCTTATTTACCATTTTCTACATAGCTTCTCCCCTCTTTTCACTCTCTTAATTCTATTTTATTTATTTCATCTCAATTTAAATCATTATACTTATATCCTTTGTCTGCCCTGTTTCAGCTGTCTATTATCTTTTCTCATTAACACAAAATTTTGTCTGTAATAACTGATTGGAGTATGACACCTTGATATCTTTCCGCTAGGTTTAACACTTAAGATAATACATAATTTTCATTCGGATACTGCGTAGTACATTCTAAAGCTACACTCAATATTTTAAAACAGGAATTTTTTTTAAATATATATGATATAATTAAAACAATAATCCATAGCAATTGAAATTATATCGTTAAAATTGATATTCATTTAAGTCTTAAACATTTTACACATTCCTTTCCAAATAAATATCATGCTTCTATGGGAACACTTAAAGATTTTGCTTAGTTACTTCCCCATTTCACTTATATTTTAAAATATTATGTAATGACAATGTTCCCATTCCTTTTTAGTTCAATTCTCTCATATTTGATTTCATTTATTTTATTCAAAAAAAAAAAATCAGCTAAATTCCATTAAATATTTTTATCCCATTTTATAATCATATGTTGTTCCAATTTTCTAACATTATTTCAAATACAAATACAATAATACAGTCTTATGTACCTTTGCAGAATCTCTTTTTCAGTTATATTTTTACGCATTATCTCTAAATAAATCCTGTTTCTTTACATCTTGTTTCAAACCTTTGTAGCTTCTCTTCCCTTCTTTCCTCCCTTGCTTCTCCACTCTACCCTTTTTACCCCCTTGTCTCTTCTTCTGTATTACCCCCTTCTTCTGTATTCCTCTTTTCTGTTGCTTTCTGACGTTGTGTCCACTTTTCACCTTATTTTTCCCTTTTTTGGTTGTTTTTTAAGTCTTAAATTCTCCATTCTCTTTCCCCCTTTCCCCTTTCTTCCCCAGATAAAGTTGCTTGTTCATTAAAGATGGTTTCTTTTTCATCCCAATCTTCTTGTTCTTGTGGTTTCCCACACATAGAAATCGCCATTTCTAAAAAATGAAAAACGGAGCCAAAAGAGTCCTTTCCTTCTTGTTCCTCTTCTTTATATTTTATAAATACCATTTTCAGTTCATCCACAAGTAATGCCATTGTAAAAAATTTTTTAAACAACCCAAATGATTTTAATCATTCAAATATGATTAAAAGTCCAAAAGTCACCAAGCAATCCAAATACACACAGTCTATTTCATTTAACACATTCTTCTTTTTTTCACTTTCTCTTCCTGGGGTTGTAATTCAGCTACATAGTTCCAGTTAAAATATATCTTTTAGAAGTCTTGTTATGATTTTGTTCTAGTCTTTTAAATTTAAATTCCAAGCAATCTCCTCCAGCCAAATCTTAATCTTAATTCTTATCCTCTCCCTTCCCAGTTACAGCATAAAAAAAGTTTTTTTCCAGTGTTCAGAAATCTTTATTGTCCCCTTGGCTTTAATTTTCCAGTTTGATTACCTGATGATGCCAAAGCGGGTTTTTCCAATTTCTCATTCATCTGCTGTCACCGTAAGGAAGGAGAGTGAAAAAAAATAAACTTTCCCTTTTCACTTTCATTTGCTGCTTCCAGATCTTCTTAGGGAGCAATGTATCTTTTTCCAAAATTTAAATTCCAGGATATCTTGGATGTTGCTTATCATCCCGGTCAGCCAAAACTTTCACTTCTCAGCTTCCTCCTGCACGTTCTTTTCCGGATGAAAGCTTCTTTGTGGCGGCCATTTCTGACCACCGCTCTACCGCTTTTGGAAAAGGGAGTTAAGCCAGCTGAGGAGGGGGGGTGCAACTCCCCTCAACCCCTGCTAGGTCTCCCCTGTCTTCAGCTACCTCTACGGGGTAGCTTTAGCCCCGAAACCAGTTGGCTCGGGGCACTCCAGCGGCAAGCGCAGCAGAAACCGCGCACGATCGCAGATTCCTGCCGCCATGGAGCCTTGCAAACCAGAAGTTCATGATGGTGGGATTTTGAAAGTGTCTCATAAAGTACAGATAGAATCCCTCATACTACTAACTTGGGGCTAGATATCTAAAACATGTAGAGCATTCATGTATCCTGTCTGACATCCATTTCCCTGATCATTAAGATAGACTTAAGAGACCTGTCAGATTTTTAATAAATCCTAAGTCCCTCAATACACTCTACTTTCACCAATCTCTGGAAGGCTACTAGACAGGGTCTAATCTAGCTTCCAAGCTGAGGTTGTTCCATGATCAGGAGCCATCACAGATCTTCAGGCCTCCTTTACTCCTCAGAAATGGACAATCATTAGCAGCTTCTTCTGGGATACTCATATTGGACAGATCCCACTAATATTTGGAGCTGAGCCCCAAGGGTTTCATAGGATGAAACCTGCAGTGTGAATTATACCCAGAAACACATTTGTAACATGTGTCATGGCCATTAATGTAGGTGCACTAACCAGCAAATGGACCACTATATTCTGAGCCAACTGCAGCATTAAAGTGGCCTTCAAAGTAGCCCCATGTAAAGACTGTTGCAGTAGTCCTCAAAATCATCTTTGTTTACAAAAGACTAAAAAAAATATTTTGATGTCTTTTAATAAGAAAAGGCTGTTTCTATCCACCTCTCAAATTAATGTTTTCTGGAAACACACTAGCTTTTATTTTAGGACATTTTTATTTTCAACTAATAGCTTTCCCAGGAGAATGTAGTGTTTTGTTGGACTTAGTTTTATGTCTTTTTTTAAAAAAAAACAGGAGCACATTAAATTATAAATGGTTGAAGTCAAGAAACTTCCCCCACCACACTTGTTTGTTTTTTTTTAAACCAAAGAATAGGAGAAATTGAAATTGAAGTTGGCCTGGAGTAACATAGCTTTCAATAGAGGTAATTGCTTCAGGAATGGCAAATTTCAAAATGGAAAATGATTTTTTTTTAATTGAGCCATTTTTTGTATGAAATCTTGCATTAATTTCCATGTTTAACAGCAATAGCACTTAAACTTATATACCACTCCAGAGTGCTTTGAAGCACACTCTCAATAGTTTATAATGTCAGCATATTGCCCCAACAATCTGGGTCCTCATTTTACCAACCTTGAAAGGATTTGAAGGCTGAGTCAACCTTGGATCCCATCAGGATTGAATTCCTGGCTGTGGGCACAGTTAGCTGTATCAACCATGCATATTCTATCTTCCTGAACATTGGAGGCTTCCATTATTACAAGCATAACTGGAAAATAGGCAACATTCACCTGCAAAACTAATTTGCCACTCTCCTCTTCTTTCTCTTTCCACTTAGGGCAAAGCATTAATCCCAAGTTTGCTGGTCTCATTGGAAGGCATGGTCCACAAAACAAGCAGCCATTTACGGTGGCCTTTTTCAAAGCTACTGAATTACGTTTCCGAAGCATCCGTTCTACAGGAGGCAAACAGCGGAACCAAAACCGTTCAAAAGCACCTAAAAATCAAGAAGCCTTTCGAGTGTCAAATCTTGGAGGTACGCAAACATTAGGTTTGTGATTTCCAAAAAATTAATCCTGGGGATTAAGTTAAGAAAATAAAGTTGTTTCTGGTACTTCTGTTTTCCTTCCTAAATTGTTTTTGTCTTAGCTGGGAAGAAACGAAATCTGAGTGTTGTTTTCTCTGTTGTGAACATGCTTAGATGTTGAAAAACCTGCAAAAATGTTTCTCTGCAACCAGCTAGTTATTAAACACAATGAACTTCATTGCGCAGTTGGAGTGTGTAAAATATTCTTAGGTATGAACAGCCATTTTGAGCATTCTAGATCTGAAACAAAATAACCCTTTGATTCAGGACAAAATAGGGATGTTGCTTTGAGTGTTCGCTCTAGAAAAGAAAAAGTATCTTGCTCCAAATGTTTCAGCTGGAGGTCATTTTCTTACAGCTAAAGCCCCTGTCACACTGCACCAACGGATGCAAAGAGGATGTAAAACGGACAAAAAAGCTTGCCATCCGTTGGTTAACGCGATGTACTCACTGCCTCCGTTTTGCTTCCTCTCTATCCGTCCAGCATCTGTTTATTGACGTTTCATCCGCTCAGAAAGTTTTGAGCTGCTCAAAACTTTTGTGTGGAAAATGTATCCAATTCATCCGCTACGCATCCGCTACGCATCCGCTAGGGATCCATTCTGCATCCGTTACGCATCCGCTATATCCGCTAGGCATCCGTTCCGCATCCGTGCAACTCGCATCCGCTCGGACGCAGGGAGGAAGCGGAATGGACGCGGAACGGATGCAGAACGGATGCCTAGCAGATGCAGCATGGAAACAAAGCATTTAAAACGGAAAAAACCTTCGCAGAGGGGACCTATCTCGGTTATTAAGGATGTTTAGAGATGCCTAGAAGATGCCTAGAGGATGCAAAGGGACAACTATACTGCCTATAAAAAGGGGGAGCAACACATCTGGATCTCACTTTCAGACCAGTAGCCCTCCAGCAGACCTCTGCAGCCTTCATCTGACTCTTCCTCTTCCACAGCATCCAGTCATGTCCACCGTGGCTCGTAACACAGTCCTTTTGGCAGCCACCATCCTTCTGCAACAGTGCGAAGCCATCTACAGGCTCTGTGAACTCTACTATGGGAAGAAAAAGGGGCGGCCAAGAAGCGTCTGGGTACGAAGATGGATCGGGAGAAGAGCAGAGTATGGACTGTACAACAAGCTGATGGTGGAGCTCAGGAACGAAGACACTCATGAATTCCAAAACTTCATGAGGATGCCTCCAGCCATGTTTGACGAAGTTGTGGAGCGGCTGACACCCAGGTTGACCAAGGCAAACACCAACTTCTGGCCCAGCCTGGACCCTGGGCTCAAGGTGGCACTCACTCTGCGCCACCTGGCCTCAGGGACCACCTACAGCAGCATGCAGTACGGCTGGAGGGTGCCACACAACACCATCAGCATTGTGGTCAGAGAAGTGATGCAGGCCATCATCGAAGAATACAAGGAGGAGCTCCTCCAGTGCCCCTCCACTGAAGAAGGATGGAAGAAAGTTGCAGAGCAGTGGTATCAGAGGTGGAACTTCACCCACACCGTTGGAGCCATCGATGGCAAGCACGTGGCCTGCAAAGCGCCAGCCAACTCAGGGTCCACTTATTTCAACTACAAGGGCTTCTTCAGCATCATCCTCTTCGCCATGGTCGATGCTGACTACAAGTTCATGTACATCGATGCTTCAGGCAACGGGTCAGCTTCATATGCCCAGGTATACAATGCAAGTAACCTCAAGGGTAGGCTGGAACGCAACCTCATCGTGGGCTTCCCAGATCCAGAACCCCTGCCCAACGACACACAAGATGTGCCCTACTTCATCATGGGGGATGACGCCTTCTCCCTCATAGCCTACCTCATGAAGCCCTACACCTCCAGACTCCTCACCCGTGAAGAGGGGATCTTCAACTACAGGCTGTCCAGGGCAAGGCGGGTGGCGGAGAACGCCTTTGGCATCCTGGCCAACAGGTTCCAGGTACTTCTCACCACCATGCAGCATCGCCCAGAGACCGTGAGGAGGATCATGGAAGCTTGCTGCATCCTGCACAATCTCATGCGCACCCGCTACCCAGTCTTGCAGAACAGGCTCGTGGACCTCCAACAAGGCAATGGGGACATGGAACCTGGTGAATGAAGACAAGGGGGAAACCTGATAGACACTGAGGATGTGCAAGGCCCCAACAGAGCCTCACGTGAAGGGAAGAAGAAGCACAACCTCCTGAAACACTGGTGCAACTCCCCAGTTGGAGCAGTGGAGTGGCAAGACAGGATGATAGATGCTTAATGGATGCTTCCTTGAGCCTGTCTCATCACACTGATGAGATTGTGCCATGTATGTTGAGTGTCCCAACAATGAACAGGGCATTTAATAAAGAGTTGTGTTTATGTTGAAATGTGTGGATCAATGATTACATTGTTATTGATAATAAAGGGCCATAGGTGTGGCACCTGGGAGGGTGGACCATACAATCCCACAATGTTTGCACTGGAGGTTTATCTATCCCACAGCTATTACCCATCCCAAATGTATCCCTGCCCATCCCACAGGTATCCCTGCCCATCCCACAGCTATCTTAACCCATCCCACAAGCATGCAAAGGCTTAAACCATTTCTAAAAGTTTCCACCAAGACTTTATTAAAAAAAAGAAATGAAGCAAGTGTGTGAATCAAAAATAGACTTTATTAACAACAAGCTATAAGACAAAAATGAGTCTCTGGCACTCCTCTTGGTCACTCAGTCTCAGGGGTGAAGGGTCCAGGTGCTGTGGAGGTGGCTGGTGCTTGAATGCTTGTCTGAAGCGCCATTGGGGTGCAGCATAAGCATAGTCACCAGCAGAAGCACCACCACCATAAGCAGCAGCATCAGCTCCTCCAGAAGCAGAAGCAGCAGAAGCCCAGCCCCAGAAGAGCGAGCCCGTGCTGCAGAAGCCCCAACAGAACCAGAGTGAGGGCCAGGGGGTGGGATGGTAGCCCTGTCCCTCTTGCAAGGGCTGGCAGCAGATGGCTGAGGCTTGCTGTGCTTCCGCATGGTTGTGGGGTTGCTGGCTGGCAGGGAGGCTGGCAGGAACCAAGGCTGGCAGGAAGGCTGTCAGGGAGGCAGGCACCAAGGCTGGCAGGAAGGCTGTCAGGGAGGCAGGCACCAAGGCTAGCAGGAAGGCTGGCATGCAGGCAGGCACCAAGGCTGGCAGGCAAGCATGAACCAAAGCTGGCAGGCAGGCAGGGAGGCTGGCAGGGAGGCTGGCAGGCAGGCAGACAGCAAGGCTGGCAGGGAGGCTGGCAGCAAGGCTTGCAGGCAGACATGCAGGCAGGACAGGCAAGGCAGTCGATGTGTCTGGAAGCAGGTCTTTCCTCTGAATGGCAACCTGCTTCCGAGCTGCTTCCGTTATATCCGCGGGGCTGATGCAATGGATGTGCCATCCGCTCCCATCCACTTCCATCCGCTGGGCTTCCATTCCACATCCGCTTTCCATCCGCCCTGCGTCCTCCCCGCGTCCGTGTTATCTGCTCCGGTTATGCAAATTTTTGCCCCTTCTAAGAGCGGATAACAACGGATGGAACATTTTTCTCGTGCGTTGTGTCCGTTTTGCATCCGTTGGGCAGTGTGACAGGGCCTTAAGGACTATATTCTGGGCTCCTCAGACATGAGACTTGGAAAAGTAGACCAAGGGGCTGAATTTTTAATGCCACACAGTATTGCAACAACAATATACACCAGGGGTCTCCAACCTTAACAACTTTAAGGTTTGTGGACTTCAACTCCCAGAATTCCCCAACCAACATGGCTGACTCAGGAATCCTGGGAGTTGAAGTCCACATGTCCTCAAGTTGCCAAGGTTGAAGGCCCCTAATATAGACAATGTCTGTATTATGCAGAGAAAGCTATAGAATATGTACCCAGTCACACTTCCATGAAGGAACCTTGCCAGTCTTGGTTTCCAGTGTACAGCAGTTTTATGTTTGGTCATCACCACAATTTTGTGCTTGGGAAGAAAGGGAAGAGAGAGGAATAAAAGAAGGAAGAAAGAAAGAAAAGGAGGGAGGAAGGAGTGGGAGAAGGGAGAGAGGGAAGAAAGGAAGGAAGTTATTGGAATTATTAGGAATTGCACCTATGCTGCAATGTAGAGAACTCTTTTCACCTTTCTACTATACCTGTTGTTTAAATGTTTATAGAATTCAGATCAATACATTAATGTGTTGAAAGAATATTAAAGAACCATTAATATATAGCTTTTATGGATTAATTTTTTGCATCCTTTTTATCAATTTATTTATTCATATTCCACATTTATTATTTTTGTAAATAACTCAAGATGGTGAACATACCTAATACTCCTTCCTCCTCCTACTTTCCCCACAACAATAACCGGGGAGGGAGGGCAGGGGGGGCTGAGAGATACATAAATCATTCTAAGGTTGCATGGAATTTTATTACACTGTTTATAGATATTGTCATTATTTTAGAAAAAAATATTTCTAAAAGTCATGTATGAATGTAACTACATTCCCTTTGCTAGTCCCCTAATGCATACATTATTAATACAATTGCCAGACTGATTGCTGTGAGACAGTTGGTCTAACTTTGCTTTGTTTCTTTTTCTGCCCAATGCTCTTCAACTCAGAAAACAGCAGCAATGATCAGAGGCAAGCTTGCAAGAAACATGAACTCTATGTCAGTTTCAGGGATCTTGGCTGGCAGGTAATGCTCCTTTTTTTTTTTGCTTGGAATTAGAGATCCCCATTGTGCTTTAAGCCTATTTATTCTCAAGTGTGTAACGTGAGGAAATTCCTTTTCCTATTATGTCCACTTGTAGGAAAGCAAAAGCCAAACCTGTTTTGGCAGGTTGAGATCATGCAGGTCTCCATGTTACTTGCAAATAATTCCGGGGCAAACATTCTTTCCTTATACTGTGTCTCCCCAAAAATAAGCCCTAGCATGTCTTTTACATGTGTGCCTAATGTAAACCCTACTCCCCCCCCCAAATAAGCCCTACTCAAGAGCCTGCACAATTGTCCAACCACCTGTCCATTTTGTCTGGTTGTTTGCTGTACTGCGGCCACGAGGCGAATCAGAGTGGTGGTGGAGCTGCTCCATGTGTCCTGCACTGGCTTACCTCAGGGCCCCTGCAGCCAGGCCATCCACACCCTGACACCTCCTCACGGCGGCAGCACCAACAACCATGTGAAGCAGGAGCCCACATGGCCACAAGCCCAGTTCTTCTGCTTGCTCTTGGCCACAACAGAGCAGGAAGCTGAGTGGTGAGCTGGTACGAGCCAAGGCAGGTGTTGGGGTGTGGGTGACCTGGTTGCGATGGTCCTGAAGTAACCCGATGCAGGGCATGTGGGGCATCTCCACTCCCTGCCTCATGGCAGCTGCACTGCTGCATCACTTGGTCTCCTGCGTACGTGAGGGGGGAGATAACTTCCCCCCAAAATAAGCCCTAGTGCTTATTTTGGGGCCCAAAAGAAAATAAGATCAGGTCTTATTTTCAGGGAAACATGGTAGTAGATTCAGTTCCACTAATTTATTTATCTATTTATCTCACAGAGCCACTCTGAGTGATGTACAATTATAGCATACAAAACATGTATGTTATATTCCAATAGGGGGCAATTTAAATGGGGAAAAAAATAATTAAAGTTAAAAGATAGAGGAAGGGCCTTCAATCAACATCAAAGCTGTGTGTCTATGGAGATTCTCAGTTGGTTTCTTTGAACAATGCCAAAGGTTCCTCTGCGAACCTCAGTTGACAGAGATTTCTTTTGAAATGCCATGCCAGGGGAGCCTAGCTTGTTTTTTTTGGGGGGGGGGTGGAGGTAGAATATTCTAAAGGACAGAAGTGATGTCAGAGAAGGTTCTCTTCCTGAATTATGCCAGAATGTTTAATTTATTTATAAACCAAAATAATCAGTAATTTTAAAACCATCTTTAGTTGGTAGGGCAGAGAGAAAGGGATTGTCTCAAAGTCAACCAGGTGGCTTTTATGCCTAAGATGGAACTTGAACTCACAGTCTCCCAGTTCCTAGCCTGCTATTTTAACCACTATAAGGAGTGGATACAAATCTAATAATAGTTTAGCCAAAAAAAATCCACACCAAAGATAAAAAAAAGAGTTATTCTAATCCAATGTTTCTCCACCTCAGCAACTTAGTGTGGACTTCAACTCCCATAATTCCCCGTTCAGCATTTAAATTAATTAAAGCAATTAAAGTTACAGCGATTGAGAAACACTGCTTTTGGGGAAATTTTAAAAAAAAAATCCACAGCAACCCCATTGGGGTTGATACTCTTGTCCTGGGTCTAGGGATAAATTAATGTGCCTGTGGCAGGAAATGAAGGATAAGCTTTGCTAACCTTCTCTTTGATCTTTAAATGATAGCACAGATCAGAGACATTAATTTAGGCCTTGATAATTCCTAAGCATGTTTTAAACTAAAGTAAACCTCCCCTAACCCCCATCCTTTTTATCATAGTTCTTTTATTGCAACTTGTAAAAGAGAAAAATGGGGGGAGGAGGGAATCAATTTACAGAAATAAATTGAAATAAAAACAACCAATCTAACCAATTCAGTTTTAAATCCCCATTTAAGTGAATGTCCTATATGTGTACAGACGAATTTCAATATTTTGAGGGGGTGGAAATGATGTTGTTTAGCACATTAAGTCCTCTCCATCTCTCTGCCTCACCTAACCCAGGACTGGATCATCGCTCCAGAAGGTTATGCTGCTTATTACTGCGAAGGGGAATGTGCTTTTCCATTGAACTCTTACATGAATGCAACAAATCATGCTATTGTGCAGACACTGGTAAGTTTATCTTAAAAGTCTTTCGCAACAATTCTGTAGCCTGATCTGTGTCATTTGATGAAAAGAGAAATTACAAGAGAGGTGAACTATATGAATTTCAGGAAAGTAAAATAATCATTAACTACACATTAGCATTTCTTATATCTTCAGTTTGGTAATTTGTCTGATACCAGGGTGGATGGTATTTGGTGAACTCTGTGGAGTTCTTGGTGCTCTCTGAGCTTGGTGTTTGCTTGCAGACCTTTCATTACCAAACTAGGTAACATCATCAAATTTAAATCATGTATCCACAATTCGCCATTTGTAGATAGGATGGCAGTCTTTGTCCTCTCCTCCTCTTGCCCTGTTAATATGATAACTGATTTTATTCATGCTAAGCAAATATATCTACTAAACACATTTTTCTCATAGCAATATTCTTCTCATATTTCCTCAAAAAACTTGACATAAGAAAATTTTGAGCAATATTTTCCTTCATCACAGATTATCAGGAGCTAAAATTCCATACATGGGAGAGGATATTGAGTTACCCCAAGATTATAAACTAGATCTAATTATCAATTGACACTATGAGTAAAGAACTTGTAGCTACATTGACAGTTCAGGAATAGCCAGTTCAGCTACTTTGATAGTGGTAACCTGTCTTCTGTGGGCAACACCCAAAGTTGCCATGCAATCAGAGGAAATCAAGTGTTGGTAATAATAGGTGCCAAAACTGGATCTTCTAGTTGAATAATGGGAGGAAACATTGACAGGGTGGGAGAATGTGAAGCTCAACCAATTAACATGTGTCTATATGTATTTATAAATCACTATAAAAATGAAAAGTGAATTATTTTACCTTTTTAACTATATTTTCACTAAGAATGAGAATTTGAAAAGTACTAGGAAAATAATTCAGATATTAGAGAAAACCCAATGCTGTATCTCTTGCCTATGAAATTGTTTTGTTCAGAAAACACACGAGGTAGACCGGGTTCCAACAACAAATACTTTATTCTTTAACTAGTCAGTAAATAGGAACACTTGGCTGAAGCCAAGGCCAGCCTTTTATACAGGCTGGCTTGCCTGCTTGTAGCCAATGGCGGTTGCTTAAATTTGCCGCCTTTCAGCAGCTCTTTGGATTGGTTCCTAGGGAACCAATCCAATGCTTAGTTTATTTGACCAATCAGGTTTGCAGATTTGGAGTCACCCACTTTACATATAGAACACCCCTCCCCTCTTAGTTCAGTCCTACGTGGTGACGTAGTCTCGCAGGTAGGTGGGGCTTTTCCGGACTCGACTTGACTTGCGCGGTTCATTCTTAGTGAAGACTTCGACCAGTTCGGATGGGGCTGCTGTGTCGTCCGTTCTTCTCCCTGGAACCGTCTGGAAGGGTGAGTCAGCCATTTTACCGCCGCCTGAGTTTCTTAGGCTGGCGGTTTTGCCGCTCCCTCCCGTTTCCTCCGGGCAGGTCGAGCTGGCCTGGCTGGCCCCTTCCGCTGGGCTCTTCACGCAAGTCTCTCCAAACAGTGAGTCTTTTATTTGCTCTTTTTGTTCATATGTTTCATTGG
>BLBF01000049.1:135497-153832 GCA_015471245.1 Laticauda colubrina | reverse complement strand
CATTTCCCCCCCCCCCCACCTTAGTTGGCAATTCGTCGGTTTTTTCAACGAATGGTTGTATGTCTGTGGTTCTTTCTATATTTCGGGATCGAAGCTGGTCTATGTGCCGCTTCCATTCCCTGCCATCATCAACTGTTAACCGGTAGGATTTGGGGCCTGTTATTTGGGTAATTTGTCCCAGTAGCCATGCTGGGTCCCCAGTGAAGTTTTTGGCGTAGACTAAATCGCCAATTCCAAATTTTCTAAACCGTTTAGAGGAGTCAGGGGGGTTTTCTGGCGTGAATTCTGGGTGCAGTCTATCAAGGTGTGACCTTAGTTTTCTCCCCATGAGTAGCTCTGCTGGGGACTTGTTGGTTGTGGTACTGGGTGTTATGTGCTGGAGTGTGAGCAATCGGTTAATTTTTTGCTGTACATCTCCAGTGTCCATTTTTTCTAACCCTTCCTTTGTAAATCGGACCATTCTCTCTGGCCTACCGTTTGCAGCCGGATGGGCCGGTGTGGTTAGGGCATGTCTAATACCTAGGGAGGCTAGGTATTGTTCAAAGTGTAGGCTGGTTAGTTGTGGTCCATTATCGGACACGTCCGGAATGCCATGGGTGGCAAAAAGGCTGTCCAGTTGTTTTATTACTAATTCAGTTGTTGTTGATGGCATAATTTTTACTTCTAACCAGTTAGAATAGGCGTCCACAACAATCAGAAAGGTATGTCCTTTAGTTGGACCAGCGAAATCGATGTGGATTCGTGACCAGGGGCCCCGTGGGATTTCCCAATCTCTAATGGGTGCTTTGGGTGGGGATGGTCTAATTGTTTGACATTTGTTACATGAGGTTACCCAGTATTCTATGTTCCTATCAATACCCGGCCACCAGACATAACTTCTAGCAAGGCTTTTCATTTTTACAATCCCCGGGTGACCTTCGTGTAGCATACTAAGTATCCTAGGTTGTAGTTTGTTAGGAATAACCACCTGATCACCCCACAGTAAACAACCTTTTTGAATAGAAAGTTCGGTTTGTCTGGTCCGGAAAGATTTAAAGTTTTCAGTTGTTTGATTTTCCGGCCAGCCTTCACCTACCCAGTTAAGAACACGGGCAGTCAAAGGGTCTTTTGCGGTGGCTCTGGCGACATCATATGCTGATATGGGTAGATCGGGGCAAGTCTCTATTTGTAGTGCTGTCATCGCTGGTGCCGGGTCTTCTTCACTCGCTGGCAAGGGTGCTCTGCTTAAAGCGTCCACGTGTGAGATCTGTTTCCCCGGTTGGTGTGTCAAGAGTATATGAGTAGGCTGCTAGGAACTCTGACCATCTCGTCATTCTTGGGGAGAGGATATTTGGTGTAGGTTTGTTTCCCGCCAAAATTCCTATTAGCGGTTTGTGGTCTGTTATAATTTGAAAAGTCCGCCCGTATAGGTACTCGTGGAAACGTTTCACTCCTGCAACAATTGCTAGTGCCTCTCTGTCCAATTGGCTGTAATTCCGCTCGGTTTTAGATAAAGTCCTCGAACAATATGCGATGGGCGCTTCTCTGTCATCAGGTAGTTGGTGGCTTAGGATGGCACCTACTCCGAATGGGGAGGCGTCGCAGGTCACTCTTAAGGGCAGTGTGTTGCTAAATTGAATGAGAACGTTTGAGGATGTTAGCAAGCTTTTAATTTTTTGGAAGGCTTGCTTTTCTCTGTAACCCCAAGTCCAAATTGCTTTTTTGTCTAAAAGACGGTGCAATGGTTCTGCTATAGTGGCCTTATTTGGCAGGAATACATTATAGAAGTTAATTAGTCCTAAAAAGGCTTGTAATTCGGTCTTGTTTTTTGGTTCTGGTGCATTTTTAATCGCTTTAATCTTTTTGTCTGTAGGGTGTATACCCTCTCCGTCTATTAAATAGCCCAGGAATTCGACGCTATTCTTAATTAGGCAACACTTTTCTCTTTTTACTTTGAGGCCAGATTCTCTGAACTTAGTTAGTACTTCTTTGAGTCTGTTTTTTAATTGGGTTTCATCTTTGGCTGAGATCAGGACGTCGTCGAAATATGGTACGACTCCTTGTATGCCATTTAGGAGGCGTTCCATTAGACTCTGGAAGACACCTGGGGCCACACTCACTCCAAATTGGAGTCGGTGACATTTGAATGCGCCCTTATGTGTGACTATAGTCTGTGCTTCAGCAGTTTCTGGGTCCACTGGGAGCTGTTGATAGGCTTGTGCTAAGTCAAGTTTAGCAAAAATTTTTCCTTTTCCCAGGGAGTGAAGCAAATGCTGGACTACAGGCACCGGGTATGCGCTTGGTTGTAATGCGTGGTTCAGGGTAGCCTTATAGTCACCACAGATTCTAACGGACCCGTCGGGTTTGACCGGTGTGACTATAGGTGTTTCCCACTTGTCATGGTCCACAGGTTCTAACACCCCTTGGGCTATTAATTTGTCCAGCTGTTCCTCTATTTTTGCCTTTAGTGCAAAAGGAACTCGCCTGGCTTTTATTCTTCGTGGGGCTATTTGGGGGTTTAGACTGAAAGAAATGGGATTTCCCTGATACTTGCCAAGTGAGCCATCAAAAACGTCTTGGTATTCTCGGATGAGGTCGTCTTCCCAACCGGTTGTAGTCACTCGATCGATCCCGGTCATCCCGATGCCCAATGGCACGAACCATTCGATGCCCAGAAGGCTTGGTCTGTTTCGGTCGACTATGGTCAGCGGTAGCACCTTGACGTGTTGTTTGTAGGCGACTCGGAAATGTCCCATGCCGACTACAGGGATTTGGTTTCCCTGGTAGTCCTTGAGAGTTAGGTGCTGCTTCTGTAATTCTTTGGGTTTGATACCTGGGACTAGCTGTTTTATTGTGTCCCACGATACCATGGAGAGGAAGGACCCCGAGTCCACTTCCATCTTGCAGTGTTTTCCTTCGATTTTTACAATGACTTTAACTTTCTTCCCGCTTCCCGTCTGAGCGCTCTTTATCGTGACAGTTTGGTGTGTATTGGCTCGCTTCTCTTGTTGCCACTTTCTCTCAGCTCGTTTAGGCTCAGCTCGTGTCGGGGAATTTCTGCGTCTCGTTTGGCTGTAGCTTTTTTTGTTCCTGCAGATTTTCTTGATGTGCCCTCGTTTCTTGCAATGCCTGCAGATGGCATCGAGAAATCTGCATTCGGCTCGGGAATGGTTTCCTCCGCAACCAGCGCACTCCCACCAATTCCTTCTTTCGCGCTCTTTTCTGTTCGTGAGCAAACGGTGGATCTCGTTGTCTTCTTCGCTCGATTTGAATGTTTTGCCAGACTCTTCGTAGTGGGTTGCGGTGGCAGGCTGCTTTCTGTCTTTGGTTGGGTTTGTTTCTTCGCTGTGTGTGTTCATCTTTTTCATTGCGACGGCCGATTTTTTCGCGGCTTCAGTGGCTGTGGCTTCCGCGATGGCTTCGGTCACGGTGATGTTGGGCTTGTTGAGTAATTTACTCTGTGCGGTCGAGTCTCTCAGACCCAACACCACGCGATCCCTCATCGCTTCGTCAATGTTCAGGAAATCACACTCACCCCCTAGTTGTCTAAGGGCAGCAATGAAATCGGCGACGGTCTCTCCCTCTCTCTGGTCTCTGCAGTAAAATTCGTGTCGCTTTATTAAGTTTGACACTATCGGAGCGTAGTGTGCTTTGAGGATTCTTTGCAATTCTGGCCACGTTAGTTGTTTAACGTGTCGGGGCTTCGCAAGGGCTTTTGCCATCTTGAAAACCGTTGGCCCGCAGTGAGTCAGGAACACAGCTCTCTTGCGTTGCTCTGAAATGTCTTCCATTTCATTGCTCTCCAAATACATTTGGAAGCGATCTGCATAGGAATCCCAATCCTCTTCGTTGGGATTGAAGGGTGCGGGCGGTGCATTGTTTCTAGGCATCTTGGTTGTCATCTGGACTTTTTATCACCGCGTGCAGGTTTTTTCGTTTAGGACGATCCCACCTTCGTCGCCAGTGTTTTGTTCAGAAAACACACGAGGTAGACCGGGTTCCAACAACAAATACTTTATTCTTTAACTAGTCAGTAAATAGGAACACTTGGCTGAAGCCGAGGCCAGCCTTTTATACAGGCTGGCTTGCCTGCTTGTAGCCAATGGCGGTTGCTTAAATATGCCGCCTTTCAGCAGCTCTTTGGATTGGTTCCTAGTGAACCAATCCAATGCTTAGTTTATTTGACCAATCAGGTTTGCAGATTTGGAGTCACCCACTTTACATATAGAACAGAAATGATCCAATGAAAGCTTTCCCCACAAAAGAGAGGAGGAGAGAAAGAAGGAAAATGTGGAAGAGAATGATTATTGTATTCATATAAATAATTTCTTCATATCACCAGTTCCAAGACTAGGGAGAATATGTAAAGAACAGTCACAAATTCACAGAGGCAAGTGTTTTCTATAGCTGTAGGAATTGCATTAATGATAGTGGGGTGTGAGTTGTGTGCATAGACCACATACCCACAGTACCCACAAACATACACATAAATTGCAAATAATATTATCCCTAAACATTTACCCAGAAAGCCTTTTATCCTCATCCTTCTTACTCACTGCCCTTTTATGACTTGATTATGTAACAACTCTGGTTGATCTGCAAGACCTGTTTCTTGTAAGCCCAGTAATCATAGTCTTCTCACTACAGAAGTCAAAGTGTCAGATCTCCTGGCTCCAGTTCTGATAGAACTCGGTGGTAACTTTGTTCAAACCACTGTTCCTTTCAGTGTCTAGTACCCACAGAGCTTGCTCAATACTAAGTTCAAAAATGCCTTGTTAATTCTTGCACAGGGATCACCAAATTTGTAGAAAAGCAGGTCTTTCAAGTATAAGTGGTAGAAACAGGGAAACAGTTATGGAGGGGAAAGAACCAGAGTCCTTTCCTGAAAACCACATTTCAGGCTGCAAAACTCAAATGACCACTAGATGTGAATCATTTTCAGTGTCTTTCCTGCCATCTAATGGTTTTCTGGATTCCTACAGTCTCTCCGGTAGCCCAACTGATGTGTTGTTGTGTTGTATTTGTATTTAATATTCAGCTTAAGTTCTTGTAAACATCCTGATGTCTCGTAACTTTATTTGCCTCTAGGTTCACTTTATAAACCCTGATACCGTGCCGAAGCCTTGCTGTGCCCCAACACAACTCAACGCCATTTCTGTTCTCTACTTCGATGACAGCTCCAACGTCATTTTGAAGAAATACAGAAACATGGTGGTCCGAGCCTGTGGCTGCCATTAACAGCCTAGTCAGGAAAGCTATATCGGGATTTCAAAATATGCAGACTGAATTGTTTTTATAAAAAAGAGAGATTTTTTTAAAAAAGAAAAAAAGAGGAAAAAAGAAAAGAAAAGAAAGCTATCGTAGGAAGAAGATTTCGAAATGGGCCAAAAGTTCAGAAATGATTTTTGAGATGCAAATGCTGCTTTGAGCAAAGTTGGCTTTTGGTTGCACAAGAGCATCTTGAATGAAAATAAGGATGAATTCTAGGATTCAGATTTTTTTTTCCCTGCAAGTGCCTTGTCAGGGAAACAGACCTCTTTTATTTCTTACTTTTCTTTTCTTTTTTTAACAAGAAAGCTATTTGAGATGTATATGAATGAGGAACATATCCATGGACAGGTTTATAGATTACCTTTCTAAAGAAATTCACCACACGAATTAAAATGTATGAATGAATTTATCTGAATCCACTGGCTATCTTGACCACATTACAAGGAAGATGTGAATTTTGACTTATTTTTAAAACAAAAATTCCATGGCCTAACATGTTTGAGATGTTCCCTGCCAAGGCAGCTATAAAACTTTTGTAGTGATTCCAGACACTGAGCATTATGTATATACTGTACTTTTTTCAGCTGAATCTCCTGTTTCCTATTCAAAACAAGCAGGCAGCATTATAAATCCAAGAATCAGGGCTGTATATAATATCCTTGTATGGCCATACATAGTGTTCCATATCCAAGCACAGAGACAGCAAGATAAATGGCATACAGATTTGAGCTGCAGTTGGCTGTGTTTAGTGTAATTCATGGAATTGCACAATTAAGCTTCCGCTGTTTGAGAAATTCTGACAATAGCATTCACTAGAATACTGACAATAAAATTTGCTAATCTTATTTCCCAAGTCACAGTAGCAAACATGCAGATTTACTCTAATAATTGTTTAATCACTTTTTTGGACAAGATTTGTTCTTTTCCTATGCTTTAATCCAACTTGATAGGCAAGAGAAAAGTCTAACTATTCAAAAGAATGAATTTCTTAAAAGTGCAGGAACAATGCATTCAGCCAATATAGAGATATTTTGTTTCTGAAAAGTGCCTTCTCCTGTTTCTGTTTTGGCGATGCTAATTTAAATCTTCTTCTAATCTGGAAGGCAGCAGAAAGGTATAAAAAGTCAATACAATAATTGCCATTGAATTAAAAGGCTAGCATTCTGAAGCCATGTTGGTCAGACAAATCTGGATGAAGAGGTAGACAGCTTGTCAAAGACATGGAATTGCAACTCTGTTGAACAGTGGTAAGCATTTTCATTATTAGTCATTGTGGCCCAGAAGCTGGAATTCAACATCTGCAGATCCATGTGTTACCTATTTCTGCATAGATTGTGCACAAAAAATTATTCACTGGATTGAGCTGTTGGGAGAAAAGTACAATGATAAAGATAGAGAGGACCGTTATGTGGAACAAACATTAATTGATAACTTGATACCATCATAAATAATTCAGTTTCTATCAAGTAGAATTGTTTCCAAAATGGGGAGAATGTTATTGCTCTTTCAATTAGTTTGAGGATGTCCATTTACGGTAATAACTTTCGGTTGGGTTGTATGTTGTCTCAAAAAGCATTTTGACCATTCAGGAAAGTTTCATAGGAAAAGATATACAGGAAGACTAAAGGAGCTGAGCTCACAAAAATATTGAATTTCAAGCAGCAAGTGTAATATGCCATCAGCTAAAACTAAATATAATACTGGGTGAAGGTCCTAATTCAAAAAAGGATGTTGTGGCTGAAAAGTGACTTTATATTGTTATAACTCTGGTGCAAGGTTGCAGATAATAACTCAGTCACTGGACAAAGTCGCATGGAAAGCCATATCTAATCATCACTTGATTTAAAAGATTAATCCAAAGGCTTTTTCTGCATCTAAAGATATTAATGCAGAAGAATCCCATTTTATCCTTGACTATATGTAGTATGTCACTTAATGTATGCAAATTATATGATGTCTGAAAATTATGGATAAATCCCAACTGGAAGGATGAATTATAGATCTTTTTGCAAGTATCTACCAAGTAGGGTCGTTAAAATCTTGATGTCTACATTTTTGTGGGTCTTTACCTGGTTTAAAATCTCATAAAATTATGATGGTAATTCATCAACCTTAAATTTTACCTCATTGTATACTGCCCAAAGAATAGAAACCAACAAACCTGTGTATGCCTTTTACCAGTGATTATCAATCTTGGCAACTTGAAGATGTGTGGACTTCAACTCCCAGAATTCTCCAGCCACCATAGCTTTTTGGGATCTGTCATAACTTCCAATGGTTGCTAAGTGAGCAGTCGAGGACTAGCTGTATTTTTTTTCTGGTCTCCCTGAATGTGGGAGAGATGTTTCTTCCCTTCTGACTGCTAATCAGGCTGTCTAATGAAGTTAATTTGCCACCATAGAACACAGAAAGCACAGTATCACACAGTGCCTAAATAATTTGATTCTCATTGTCTTGCTATCTATGAACTCATGCTTGGAAATGTTTTAGACTGGCTGTTATGGAAAAGGCCCAAAGTCCTACTGTATGAAACCAAGTTGTTTCATATAGGTAGAATGATTGTGGAGGTAGATCCCAATGGGAAACGAAAGAGACCAGAGTGGTTTTCAAGCATCCCTCAAATTAGACCTGATTCTAATCCTTACCTTTTTCTCTCAGTCAGTATATTTTTGGATCAGATTAACTTCCCTTCACCTGCTGATGAAGTCAGGAGGTCAAGAGTCCTAGCATATTTTATATAGATGCTTACACCACCTTCATATGTCTTTCTAGGACAGGGGTGTCAATCTTAAGGTGTCACTTGATGTATCATGACTTTTTTCTCCTTAGCTAAACCAGGTGTGGCCAGCATGTGATGCATCTGGCCCATGGGCCACAAGTTTGATAGCCCTGTTCTAGGGTCTGATGAACCTCCTTCAGGGAATTCTTTTTTAATGCTATACTAGATAAAAGAAAATGTCTTCTTCCTGAGCCCATTACCTTCAGGCTGTGTTGGGACAACAAAAGCAGGATTCCTGGCCATTATGTGAATTCTGAGCATTATAGTCCTAGTTTATCCAGAGGACACCAGCTTAGGGGAGACTGCCTTATGAATGAGTATGTATACAATATATGGGTGGTCTGTCGTGTCTTCTTTTCCAGATTATGTTGATAAATATTCTGGAAGAAAACCTTCATGAATGAGTTCAGCCTCTTTATGTGTATTAGGGGAATAATATTCCAAGGGTCATTTCCCTTCCCAACCTTTATAAATAAATGACCTTTTTTTGGTTACTTTCTGTTTAAGGTCCATTCTTTGTACATGTTTTTGTAAATAGTTTTCACAAAAGCGAAAAAAAAATTATTTATTTCAGCCTCTGTATTTCTTTTCTCAGTCACATTTGGGAAAAACAAAAACAACCAAGCAACCGACAAAAAAAATCATCTCTCATTTGAAAACATGTTGTTCGTTTATTTAAAAAAGTATTTATTAACAACTGCTAGTGAAACAAATAAATGTTTGGGGACTTTTTATTTCCTTACAGCAGTTGTTTTTAGATGGTTGTTTGTACAAATTAATCAAATAAATCATTGTCATTTTATGTGGCTTTAAAATGAAGCCTCTCTTGTGATGTTTTTATGTGGTTATTGCGCTTCCTTTCCTTCTTCACAGGCCTGTCCTGTAAATGTTTTTTTGAGTTCAGTGGGTTTCATTGTCAGGGCAATGT
This sequence comes from Laticauda colubrina, assembly GCA_015471245.1. Lineage (NCBI taxonomy): Eukaryota > Metazoa > Chordata > Lepidosauria > Squamata > Elapidae > Laticauda > Laticauda colubrina. The sequence goes on along the minus strand of BLBF01000049.1, from coordinate 144,875 downwards.
AATCCCTTTCAAAGAACTACAAATGAATGAAGGCTACAATTCCTCATTAATGTACCTCAGTATAAACTTCATGTAACACAAGGAGATGTGTTGGAACAGAATTCTTTATTGGCCAAGTGTGATTGGACACACAAAGAATTTGTCTCTGGTGCACAAGCTATAAGTGTACATACAAGCAATAAGTGATAAATCATAATCATAGTCATCATAAAAATATATACATCACAACCATAAGATAAACACTTAGTGATAATCATAGGATACTAAATAAGCAATCAAAATAAATCATACTAGGATACTAAATAAACAATATAAATTGTAAGATATAAGCAACAAAGTTCTAGTCATAAAAAGATAAGGAGGTAGGTAATAGGAAAGATGAAAAGAATAATAGTAATGCAGCCTTACTAGATAGTTTTGACAGAGTTGTGGGAATGACCGGTAGTTGTTTAGCAGAATGATAGTATTGGGGGGGGGGGGCTGTCTGTCAACTCATAAAACATTTCTATGCCCATTTTATAGTTGCCAACAGAAAGGAGTTCAGTTTGGTTTTGAGTTTCGTAGTTAAGTTGTCTGCAGGTTGGTCTTGCCGATCGTGGTGTTGTCGTCTGGTGGTTACTTGGGCAGCTATTTGGGTGGGGGGGGGTTGATGGTGTTTACAACCTCCTCCCCTTCACATTTGTACTAGGTCATGCAGGAGAGGGCGTCAGCCAGAAAGCTCCTCTCCCCTGGGATGTGTTTTAGCACGAAGTCAAATCAGTTGAAATATTGAGCCCAACGGACTTGTTTGGGTGATAGTTTTCGTGGGGTCCTAAGGGCTTCCACTGCCGGAATCCAGACACTGTGTCTAGTTGTTCTGGTGTCCAATGCCCTATAGTGTCATTTTGAGGGTAGAAGTTGAAACAATTTATGTCTGGGATATGAGGGTTCTGTAGATATTTTCACAACCCTCTTTCTGACTCATGCAGTATATAGGTCCTCAATGGAAGGCAGGTTGGTAGCAATTGTTTTTATTGGTTTTATTTTTATTTTATTTAATTATTGTAATTATTTGAATGTGGACACTCTAGAAAGGTTGAAAAGTTTTTAAAAGGTTGAAAACTCAATTTTATCCAGAATTAGGCGCTGTATTTATGTTCTGCATTTATTTGAAAATATGTCTGTTTCACTTTGACTCCCAGGTCTTCCAGATGGTTTATGACAAAACAAATTAATAAACACAGTCCATAACAAGAAAAATACAAAATTGTAAATAATGATGAGAGGGAGGGAAAATGCAAAAGAGTACAGAATTCTTTTCTCCTACGGTTGGGTTTATTGATTTTATGGAGGAAAATGTTCTAATTGCTCAATACCCAAAGCTTTCTGGGTGGTTTATAATAAATACATTAAAAGACGCAATTTTTGAATACAAACCTGTACAATAAAATGCAAGATAAAACCTTGATAACTAGGCAGCTGAAAGTCAGTCATTCAAAAGCTAAAATAATACCATGTTTTCCCCAAAATAAGACCTTGGAAATTAGCCTGAGTGCTTATTTTCAAGCCCAAAAGAAAATAAGACTGGATCTTATTTTGGGGGAAACATGATATGAATTAAAATCCAAATAAAAATTAGTTAAGAAGCCATGACATCTTGACCTGGCAACACGATGATGCTAATGTGTATGACAAGCCACTCTGAGGAAGGAATTTCACAAATGAAGTGCTTCCACCACACACAAAGGTCACACCTTTGTAGGGGTCCATCTCACCTTCTTTAGTGAGAGGATCTGGAAGAAGGCCTTGTTAGACAAGCTTAAGGTCCAGGTAGGTACATACAATTTGAGGAAAGATGTTCCTTCGGGTAGTCTGATCCTAAATTGTTTAGGGCAGATCTGGGCATTTTATGGGTCTTGGGCCATATCTAGCCCTTTGGTTATCCCTGTTTGGCCCACATGGATTGCTTTTATTTCGAAGGCATTTGCTATCTTTTTTGTTTTGACATTTACGTATGTGATTATATGCATTCCTACACACCTTCATAGCCCTATTGGTTTGTCCCTCCTCAACAGTCCAGTTTCTCATCTGGCACTTTGGCAAAATTAATTGCCCATCTCTGGTATAGGGTTTTAAAGGTCAAAACTAACACAAGTCCAGGTAGGTACCTATATATAGGAAGAAGTATTTCTTCAAGTAACTTGGTCCTCAGCCAATTGGGGATTTAAAGATCAAAGCTAACACTTTGAACTGAGTTTGGAAATCAACTGACAGCCAGTATAGATGGTGAAATGTTCATATCGTATCAATCTCAGTGAACAGTCTAGCTACTCTTTGAAGTAACTGAATTTTCTGGACTGTTTTCAAAGACAACCTCACATAACAACACATTGCAACAATCCAACTGGAAAATTACCAGACCATGAATAACTATTGCAAGGCTATCTCTATCCAGATAAGGTCACAGTTGGTAAATCAAGTGAAGCTTGATTTTAAAAAATACATTGAGTAATCGAGGTCACACCTGGGCCTTTCGTGGCAGTGATGGATATGGGAGAATCTCCTAACTTGCAAAACCATTCCTTTAGAGTAAGCTGGACCACTCTGGGATAGAAATGCATAATCAAATAATAGTATCTATGTCTTATCTGGTTTGAGTTTCAGTTTTTTGGCGCTCCAGTTTATCACCCTGTCCAAACAGTGGCTTAGGACAGCGATTTCCAACCTTGGCAATTTTAAGATTTCTGGACTTCAACTCCCAGGGAGAAACTCTGGGAGTTGAAGTCCACAAGTCTTAAAGTTGCCAAGGTTGGAGACCCTTGGCTTACAATACTATCTGATTCAATCTGTATTAGATGAAAAAGAGAGGTAAAGTTGGTTTTTTTAATTGATCATTTGCTGCTGTCAACCCTGAAGCTGGCCTGGCCGAAGCCATCCTGGGGCTTCAGTGATGCCACACTAGAGCCTGAGAGATAGGGAGTGGGGATGAGAGATAACTGGAGCTGTGTAGTCAAAATACTTTCTCTTAGGAACCAAGGACGTTCTCGCACCTGGCCAGAGGAAGAAGGAGTGATGTCACCAGGTCAGTGGATGCTGTCTTGATTGGGCCATGTGACTTATTGTTTGGGATGGGGGGGGGACTTTCATTTTTAATTGGGTAAAAACCAAGAAACTCTTCAGAGTTGGTTTCACCAGATATGTACCAATATGATATTTTCCAATAAAACTATTCTTTGAGGAATCTATCTGCCTCAGAGTTTTTGCTTGCAATGGATCTAATACTTGGAACTCTAACATTAAACTAACTCAACAGAAGTCAGACAGCTGACTTCTGGAAACCAGAAAGATTTTCTCCACAATGATCTGTCTTTATAGGTCTTCCAATAGTGCATTTATTATCATTAACTGAGTCCATTCACCTTGTTGCTGGTTGCTATACTCTCTTTCCTTCTACCTTTCCCAGCATAACGGCCTTTTGTGGAGAGCTAGGTATCATTCACATATTGATGGCACCTCAGTCCTTGTTCCCAGATTACCTCTCCTTGTGGCTTCTTGAAGATATTTAAAAGTGTAGGAGATATAATAGAATGCTGAGGGACTCCATAAGCCAACCACCAGGAGGAAGAATAGGAATCCCCAGCACCATCTTCTGGAAATGGCCATCCGAATAAGAATGGAGCCACTGTAACACAAAGTCCTCAGATTCCAACTCTAGAAGGATACTATATGGGTAGCAGTGGTACAAAAAAATGCTGAGAAGTCTAAAAGGATCAACAGGACCGTAGTCCATCTTTTTCTTAGCACAGGCCATTCTGCACGGTGACCAAGGCAATTTCTGTTCAATAGCTAGGGTAAAAATTAATCTAAAAAAATCAGTTTCATCTGGGAAAGCCCAGAATCGCCACTCATCAGGTTAAGTTATAGTTTGCTTTATCATGGTTTTTGAATCAACCACCAATGCAGTTAATGAGCCAAAAGCAATGTATCTTTTGATTTGGCATTATAGGTATAGTAGTCAACTTGCTTTTAAGGTGGATTCTAGATAATTGGGCAGGGGTGGCTAAAACAATGTTGGGAATTAACTGTTTTCAGCACTGACTTTTCATGGTGATCCATCGTTGGAGCTCTTAGCCTCGATTGGGCTAAGCAATAAACTACAACTGCAACACTACCACAAGTGTGAGTAGCCTGGTTTATTGATTAAAGATCCAATTCTTGGTAGAGTGTGACAGAAAATCCTATCCTGCCTTCTCCACATCTGAAGAGGTTCAGGAGCAAAGATACAGAACAAAATATTACCAGTGTGCAATAAAATCGCACATGATATACAAAGTACAGAGCAACATATATTAAGCTAGATTCCAATAGAATAAAGCGTAGTTTACAAATGCCCCAAATCTATTAAAGTCTTGCATGCACCCAGGCTAAAATGCTTTACTTGTTTGCTAGGCACATGCACCCAAACATGTTAGGTAGCTCTAGGCCTAACTTCGGCCTAAGATAGTGGTCTAGAGTGCTAAACTTGGGAGGCACCAATGCCCACTTTTTTTTTGGAAAAAAAAAAAGTTATTCTAAAAATGCAAATCTTTGAATCGGTAGGAAGCCTAAGAGAACCATGCACCCTCAACAGAGTGCTGAGTGTATATACCATAAATAGCCCTTGAGATTAACATTTCAAAAATCCTTGACAGAAAAATTGCAGCCCAAAGATGTAAACTAAAGGAGCTTTAAAATGTTACTCACAAGGGCCACATGATGGGCAAAGCTAGAGCCAGAAATGGATAGTGGGGCACCCATTCTGTAATGAGCAGAATGAGTAACCTTGGAGATCAGGAGGAAGAGCCACTACCAAGACAGATAAAAGTCAGATAAAAGAAACTTGAGTCCAAGCCAGAACTGTAACCTGACAAAGCATCGAAGACAACACCCTGCCTAGTTCTCCAGAAGACAAAAGAAAGAAAGGGGGGAGGGGGACACATTCAGACTTGGCAAGATCCTGTAACTAACCTCGTAATAAAAGCAGTATAATGTATGTTTGGTTTCCATGTTTGAACTCTCCTGAAAGGCTGAGATATTCTTTTTTTGTGCTCCCATTTTCATCTTTCTGATATATTCCTTTTTGCCTCCAAGCAGCAAAAGAAATTGATGTTTTCCTTCACCAGGGACTTGACCTGATCTTTTATAAAGGCCATATGAACATCATAAGTTTGAATGGCTGCATGTTACCTGTCCTTATTAGCTTCCTATAGGTTTACAGACATGCTATTTTTTTCCAAATTGACTTTCCTCCCCTTTTCCTCTGTCTCATTCATGCATTTTGACTATGCAACACAGCCTCTTCCAAGTTGCTCAGCTACTGTGTCTTGGTTACTTGTCAACGTTCACTGCAACAGCATAAATCTAAAGTATGCAGCATTATTGGGAGGTAGAGAGAGTTACAAGGGGGGAAAATGTGAAGATTCCAAGAGCAAAGATGCCCAGTTGATTTTACACAGCTGTCAGCAGCTGTTTCAAAGAAGCGGGAGGTAAATTAATTCTGTTTACTGCTGACATAGCTTAGAGATTTAGTCATCCCAGTAAAATCAGAAGCACAAGAAGGGGGAGGGAAGTAGTTCGAAACTAAAGAACCCTTAGCCAAGAAGTAGATAATTTCCCTCCAAAATTAGGTGGCTATAATATAGTTTTTGCAGATGTTGCCAGCATCAAACATTTCTCTTGCCTACATAATATTGTTATGGAGGAGGAGAAATGAACCATATTGGAGAAAATAATCATTAATAGCCATCACTATTTTTCTGCCTACATGCAATACAGCTCATTATCAGCTGACTACTTGTCCATCATACTAGAAATAGCTTTGCATAGCAGATGTTGAAATGCTTCTACAAAAGGAAAAAGAAACAAAGGACAGTCTACATCCTGAGTTCCTGGATTAACAATGTTTGTCTTTTCCTTTCCTCTGCTATTATTGACTTAAGCTAACACTGCTACTCTTGACTTTAGCTACATCAACCGTTCCCCAAGTGTGATGTGCTTGGCTTCAACTTCAGGCATCCGTGGCCTGGTGGTTTAGATACAAAGCACATCTGGTGGGTTCCAGGTTCGAAAGAGTGGCCTGTATTCCAGAGCATAATACAGCCCTAGCAATAAATATAAAGGCACAAGGGTCTGAGAAGACTTACATTTGATCAGGCTGAAACTCTGCATGTTCCAGATTGTGATGATTAAGACTATCTTTTTCCAAAGCAATTGAAGGACAAGAAACAATGGATAGAAACTAATCATGGAGAAAAGCAACCTAGAACTAAGGAGAAATTTCCTGACCATGAGAACAAAGGTGTCCTTGGTGCTTTCTGTATTGCTTTCTTTCTTGCAGATGTTTCATTACCCAAACTAAGTAATATCATTGGCACTAGTAAGGAGTGCTGTTTGCTATCAGTTTAGTTCAGGGCCCCCCAAACTTGGAAACTTTAAGACTTGTGGACTTCAACTCCCAGAATTCTCCAACCAGCATAGCTTAAAGTTGCCAAGTTTGGAGACCTCTGGTTTAGTTGTTCTAACAATTTAATTAGTGGGACATCTTGCCTCCAAAAGTTGTGAGTGCACGGAATAGTTTTAAGAAGAAATTTAACAACCATTTGTCTGAAATGGTATAGGGCAGTAGTGGCAAACCTTTTTCAGCTCCCATGCCAATAATTGTGTGTACACTCATGCGCTCGTGCTCATGTGCCAGCACCTAGAAGGCAATGCGTGCTGCCCCCCTGGGCATGTGCATGATGCCCCTGCAGCATGCCACACGAGATCGCCTTGCCGTGCGCCACCTGACTGCGCAGGTGTGGGATTCTACTAGTTCGCACCTATTCGCTAGAACTGGTTGTTAACATTTTAAGCAGTTTGGAGAACCAGTTGTTCTGGCCTAATCCTGTAAGGAAGGCAGGAAGGAAACATTCTGGTGTTGCTTACTGGAACTGCCTCTTAGTTAACCCTTATTACATTCTTGGCAGGACTGGACTGCCTGTCCTTGGAACTTCTCTGGAGTTTTTTTTTTCCTCCTTTACTGGTACTTTGCTTGTGTGGAGTGACCATTCAAAGTTACAATGGCACTGAAAAAAGTGACTTATGACCATTTTTCACACTTACGACTGTTGCAGCATCCCCACAGTCATGAGAGGCCAGGCGAGGAGATGCGTGCCTCATTGTGATTGATACTGAGTTGGCCATGCCCAGCCAATAACATGACCACCAAGCCATGTTCACCTAGTCATATGACCACCAAACCACGCCCACCAACATACCACACCCACATAACTAGTTGTTAAAAAATTTGAATCCCACCCCTGCATCTGCGCATGTGCTCATGATTCCCCCGCTGTGTGCCATGTATCTCTCGCATATGCACACGATCACCCCTACACGCTCCGTGCATCTGTACATGTGTGCATGATCACCCTCATGCTATGAATCTGCACATGCGTGTGCCATCCCAATGTGCACATGTCTCCCCCGCCCCCACGCATATATGCCAGATACCTGACAATCAGCTGTCGGGCAGTGGTGGTGCACACATGCACCTAGGGGCTCTTCCAGGTGAGCTCTCACATGCCAGGGGAAATGGCTCTGCATGCCACTTCTGGCACACATGTCATAGGTTCACCATCACGGGTATAGGGTCTCCTGCTTGAGGCTGATGGATGGCCCAGGCTCTGCCTTTGCCTCTGCCTCTGCAGAGGATTGGACTAGAAGATTGGACTAGAAGACCTCTAAGGTCCTTTCCAACTCTTATTATTCCATTATTCATTTTTGTGAGACTATTTTGGAGGCACCAATGAGTTTCTTTTTAATCCCCTCATAAACATACCTCATTTAAAAAAAAAAAACTTGTTAGAAAGAGTAAGAAAAGTTTCCCAGATCATAATTTTGCTCCTGAATTTTGGCTCAGAGCATGAAAGCTCATGTATTAACCAAGAAGATTATCCAGGAGATGAAGAATGTTTTTTCCCTACTTAACTCCACTATAGCCCTATATCTCTTCCTTTTTTGCAGAGAGAACTTTTAAAATTGAATAAATGAGTGAGAACCACCAAAGTTAAACAGGTATGTTTTCAGTATGAAAATGTCAGCATCAGGAAAGCCATTTCTATCAGGCTTCTGCCTGGCATAGAAATGATACAGACTCAGAAATGACAAAATGAAGGATACATATTATGTGTCTATGTCAGTGATTTATAATGGCAAATCACAAAGTGTCATGGTTTGAGCTACAAAAACTTGGTGAGAAAAAAAAACTTAATCTGCTATCACCCTGACCACTGAAATCTGCATTTTGGGTGCCTTGGTCTGCTGTAATATCTTCAACCCTAATTTTTCTGGCTCCGATACAAACTTTGACCTAGCTAAGGGAGTTGATCTTGGTGGATTTTCCCTTATTGATGTGTCAAGTTCCTTGGATGACTTCACATAAGCTTTGTGAATGTGGAAAGATTCCAAATCTGGAATGAGTTACTAAAGGTCAAAGCTCAGCTATATTGTCTTGGGAACCTCTTGCAACTGAAACCATTTCCCTCCCCGCCCTCATCTCCCCCCCACCAGTATTTGGGAATTTTATTTAATGGTGAACTCTAATCTTAAAAAACATTTAATTTGGAAAATAAGCCCATTGGGATCAACAGTAGTATTGTTATTATTTTTTAAAAAATTCCAGTGAACAAATGATTGCATTGGCAAGGCAGAATTAATTCGCTACTGAATTTGTTTAAATTGTTTTAAAATATTGGAATTGGAAAGTTATACAATAGGTAGAGCCTCTATATCCCTTCCAACCTATTTTCTGGGTTTTCTTAATTATAAGATAATGATGGGTTATCCAAAATTGCTGTCATAAATTACATAAATTACAATTACTACCAACCTGACTTCCCTTGAGGGCTTGTATACTGCACGAGCCAAAAAGAGGGCTGTGAAAATATTTACAGACCCTTCACATCCTAGACATAAACTGTTTCAACTCCTCCCCTCAAAATGACGCTATAGAGCACCATACACAGAACAACTAGACACAAGAACAGTTTTCCCCCGAATGCCATCACTCTGCTAAACAAATAATTCCCTCAATATTGTTCAATGATTTACAAAGTCTGCACTATTATTACTGTTAATCTTCTCATCACTTGTGACTGTATGACTGTAACTTTGTTGCTTGTATCCTTATGATCTATTTCTTATGATCTATAACATATCCTTATGATCTGTAACAGTATGATCATACTGTTTCCTAGTATGATTTGATTGCTAGTTTGTACCCTATGACTATCATTAAGTGTTGTACCTTATGATTTTTGACTCTTGACAAATTTATCTTTTCTTTTATGTATACTGAGAGCATTTGCACCAAGACAAATT